>OX393569.1:19179085-19421073 GCA_947652115.1 Blastomussa wellsi
TTTTGGGTATTATAACCATGGTTATTTTAACCATATTTTGGGTATTATAACCATGGTTATTTTGGCCATATTTTGGGTATTATAACTATGGTTATTTTGGCCATATTTTGGGTATTATAACCATGGTTATTTTGGCCATTTGGCCATAATATGGGTATTATAACCATGGTTATTTTGGCCATATTTTGGGTATTATAACCATGGTTATTTTAACCATAATTTGGGTATTATAACCATGGTTATGTTGGCCATATTTTGGGTATTATAACCATGGTTATTTTGGCCATATTTTGGGTATTATAACCATGGTTATTTTGGCCATATTTTGGGTATTATAACCATGGTTATTTTGGCCATATTTTGGGTATTATAACCATGGTTATTTTGGCCATATTTTGGGTATTATAACCATGGTTATTTTGGCCATATTTTGGGTATTATAACCATGGTTATTTTGGCCATATTTTGGGTATTATAACCATGGTTATTTTGGCCATATTTTGGGTATTATAACCATGGTTATTTTGGCCATATTTTGGGTATTATAACCATGGTTATTTTGGCCATATTTTGGGTATTATAACCATGCTTATTTTGGCCATAATTTGGGTATTATAACCATGGTTATTTTGGCCATATTTTGGGTATTATAACCATGGTTATTTTGGCCATATTTTGGGTATTATAACCATGGTCATTTTGGCCATATTTTGGGTATTATAACCAAGGTTATTTTGGCCATGTTTTGGGTATTATAAGCATGGTTATTTTGGCCATATTTTGGGTATTATAACCATGGTTATTTTGGCTTTTTTTTTGTATTATAACCATGGTTATTTTTGCCATATTTTGGGTATTATAACCATGGTTATTTTGGCCATATTTTGGGTATTATAACCGTGGTTATTTAGGCCATATTTTCTGTATTATAACCATGGTTATTTGGGCCATCTTTTGGGTATTATAACCATTGTTATTTTGGCCATATTTTGGGTAGTATAACCATGGTTATTTTGGCAATCTTTTGAGCATTATAACCACGGTTATTTTGGCTATAATTTGGGTATTATGACCATGGTTATTTTTGCCATATTTTTGGTATTATATCCATGGTTATTTTGGCCATATTTTGGTTATAATTTGGGTATTATAACCATGGTTATTTTGGCCATATTTTCGGTATTATAAAAATGGTTATTTTGGCCATATTTTGGGTATTATAACCATGGTTATTTTGGCCATAATTTGGGTATTATAACCATGGTTATTTTTGCCATATTTTGGGTATTAAAACCATGGTTATTTTGGCCATATTTTGGCCATATTTTGAGTATTATAACCATGGTTATTTTGGCCATATTTTGGGTATTATAACCATGGTTATTTTAACCATAATTTGGGTATTATAACCATGGTTATTTTGGCCATATTTTGGGTATTATAACCATGGTTATTTTGGCCATATTTTGGGTATTATAACCATGGTTATTTTAACCATATTTTGGGTATTATAACCATGGTTATTTTGGCCATATTTTGGGTATTATAACCATGGTTATTTTGGCCATATTTTGGGTATTATAACCATGGTTATTTTGGCCATTTGGCCATAATATGGGTATTATAACCATGGTTATTTTGGCCATATTTTGGTTATTATAACCATGGTTATTTTAACTATAATTTGGGTATTATAACCATGGTTATTTTGGCCATATTTTGGGTATTATAACCATGGTTATTTTGGCCATATTTTGGGTATTATAACCATGGTTATTTTGACCATATTTTGGGTATTATAACTATGGTTATTTTGGCCATATTTTCGGTATTATAACCATGGTTATTTTGGCCATATTTTGGGTATTATGACCATGGTTATTTTGGCCATATTTTGGGTATTATAACCATGGTTATTTTGGCCATATTTTGGGTATTATAACCATGGTTATTTTGGCCATATTTTGGGTATTATAACCATGGTTATTTTGGCCATATTTTGGGTATTATAACCATGGTTATTTTGGCCATATTTTGGGTATTATAACCATGGTTATTTTGGACATAATTTGGGTATTATAACCATGGTTATTTTGGCCATATTTTGGGTATTATAACCATGGTTATTTTGGCCATATTTTGGGTATTATAACCATGGTCATTTTGGCCATATTTTGGGTATTATAACCAAGGTTATTTTGGCCATGTTTTGGGTATTATAACCATGGTTATTTTGGCCATATTTTGGGTATTATAACCATGGTTATTTTGGCTTTTTTTTGTATTATAACCATGGTTATTTTGGCCATAATTTGGGTGTAATAACCGTGGCTATTTTGGCCATAATTTGGGTATTATGTCCATGGTTATTTTGGCCATATTTTTTGGTAATATAACCATGGTTATTTTGGCCATATTTTGGGTATTATAACCATGGTTATTTTGGCCATATTTTGGGTATTATAACCATGGTTATTTTGGCCATATTTTGAGTATAATAACCGTGGTTATTTTGGCCATATTTTGGGTATTATAACCATGGTTTTTTTGGCTATATTTTGGGTATTATAACCATGGTTATTTTGGCCATATTTTGGCCATATTTTGGGTATTATAACCATGGTTATTTTGGCCATATTTTGGGTAGTATAACCATGGTTTTTTTGGCCATAATTTGGGTATTATGACCATGGTTATTTTGGCCATATTTTGGGTATCATAACCATGGTTATTTTGGCCATATTTTGGCCATATTTTGGGTATTATAACCATGGTTGTTTTAGCCATATTTCGGGTATTATAACCATGGTTATTTTGGCCATATTTTGAGTATAATAACCATGGTTATTTTGGCCATATTTTAGATATTATAACCATGGTTATTTTGGCCATAATTTGGGTATTATGACCATGGTTATTTTTGCCATATTTTGGGTATTATAACCATGGTTATTTTGGCCATATTTTGGGTATTATAACCGTGGTTATTTAGGCCATCTTTTGGGTAGTATAACCATGGTTATTTTGGCAATCTTTTGAGCATTATAACCACGGTTATTTTCGCTATAATTTGGGTATTATTACCATGGTTATTTTTGCCATATTTTTGGTATTATATCCATGGTTATTTTGGCCATATTTTGGCCATAATTTGGGTATTATAACCATGGTTATTTTGGCCATATTTTCGGTATTATAAAAATGGTTATTTTGGCCATATTTTGGGTATTATAACCATGGTTATTTTGGCCATAAATTGGGTATTATAACCATGGTTATTTTGGCCATATTTTGGGTATTATAACCATGGTTACTTTGGCCATAATTTGGGTATTATAACCATGGTTATTTTAGCCATATTTTGGGTATTATAACCATGGTTATTTTGGCATAATTTGGGTATTATAACCATGGTTATTTTTGCCATATTTTGTGTATTATAACCGTGGTTATTTTGGCCATATTTTGGCCATATTTTGAGTATTATAACCATGGTTATTTTGGCCATATTTTGGGTATTATAACCATGGTTATTTTAACCATAATTTGGGTATTATAACCATGGTTATTTTGGCCATATTTTGGGTATTATAACCATGGTTATTTTGGCCATATTTTGGGTATTATAACCATGGTTATTTTAACCATATTTTGGGTATTATAACCATGGTTATTTTGGCCATATTTTGGGTATTATAACCATGGTTATTTTAACCATATTTTGGGTATTATAACCATGGTTATTTTGGCCATATTTTGGGTATTATAACCATGGTTATTTTGGCCATATTTTGGGTATTATAACCATGGTTATTTTAACCATATTTTGGGTATTATAACCATGGTTATTTTGGCCATATTTTGGGTATTATAACCATGGTTATTTTAACCATATTTTGGGTATTATAACCATGGTTATTTTGGCCATATTTTGGGTATTATAACCATGGTTATTTTGGCCATATTTTGGGTATTATAACCATGGTTATTTTGGCCATTTGGCCATAATATGGGTATTATAACCATGGTTATTTTGGCCATATTTTGGGTATTATAACCATGGTTATTTTAACCATAATTTGGGTATTATAACCATGGTTATGTTGGCCATATTTTGGGTATTATAACCATGGTTATTTTGGCCATATTTTGGGTATTATAACCATGGTTATTTTGGCTATATTTTGGGTATTATAACCATGGTTATTTTGGCCATATTTTGGGTATTATAACCATGGTTATTTTGGCCATATTTTGGGTATTATAACCATGGTTATTTTGGCCATATTTTGGGTATTATAACCATGGTTATTTTGGCCATATTTTGGGTATTATAACCATGGTTATTTTGGCCATATTTTGGGTATTATAACCATGGTTATTTTGGCCATATTTTGGGTATTATAACCATGGTTATTTTGGCCATATTTTGGGTATTATAACCATGGTTATTTTGGCCATATTTTGGGTATTATAACCATGGTTATTTTGGCCATATTTTGGGTATTATAACCATGGTTATTTTGGCCATAATTTGGGTATTATAACCATGGTTATTTTGGCCATATTTTGGGTATTATAACCATGGTTATTTTGGCCATATTTTGGGTATTATAACCATGGTCATTTTGGCCATATTTTGGGTATTATAACCAAGGTTATTTTGGCCATGTTTTGGGTATTATAAGCATGGTTATTTTGGCCATATTTTGGGTATTATAACCATGGTTATTTTGGCTTTTTTTTTGTATTATAACCATGGTTATTTTTGCCATATTTTGGGTATTATAACCATGGTTATTTTGGCCATATTTTGGGTATTATAACCGTGGTTATTTAGGCCATATTTTCTGTATTATAACCATGGTTATTTTGGCCATATTTTGGGTATTATAACCATGGTTATTTTGGCCATATTTTGGGTATTATAACCATGGTTATTTTGGCCATATTTTGGGTATTATAACCATGGTTATTTTGGCCATAATTTGGGTATTATAACCATGGTTATTTTGGCCATATTTTGGGTATTATAACCATGGTTATTTTGGCCATATTTTGGGTATTATAACCATGGTCATTTTGGCCATATTTTGGGTATTATAACCAAGGTTATTTTGGCCATGTTTTGGGTATTATAAGCATGGTTATTTTGGCCATATTTTGGGTATTATAACCATGGTTATTTTGGCTTTTTTTTTGTATTATAACCATGGTTATTTTTGCCATATTTTGGGTATTATAACCATGGTTATTTTGGCCATATTTTGGGTATTATAACCGTGGTTATTTAGGCCATATTTTCTGTATTATAACCATGGTTATTTGGGCCATCTTTTGGGTATTATAACCATTGTTATTTTGGCCATATTTTGGGTAGTATAACCATGGTTATTTTGGCAATCTTTTGAGCATTATAACCACGGTTATTTTGGCTATAATTTGGGTATTATGACCATGGTTATTTTTGCCATATTTTTGGTATTATATCCATGGTTATTTTGGCCATATTTTGGTTATAATTTGGGTATTATAACCATGGTTATTTTGGCCATATTTTCGGTATTATAAAAATGGTTATTTTGGCCATATTTTGGGTATTATAACCATGGTTATTTTGGCCATAATTTGGGTATTATAACCATGGTTATTTTTGCCATATTTTGGGTATTAAAACCATGGTTATTTTGGCCATATTTTGGCCATATTTTGAGTATTATAACCATGGTTATTTTGGCCATATTTTGGGTATTATAACCATGGTTATTTTAACCATAATTTGGGTATTATAACCATGGTTATTTTGGCCATATTTTGGGTATTATAACCATGGTTATTTTGGCCATATTTTGGGTATTATAACCATGGTTATTTTAACCATATTTTGGGTATTATAACCATGGTTATTTTGGCCATATTTTGGGTATTATAACCATGGTTATTTTGGCCATATTTTGGGTATTATAACCATGGTTATTTTGGCCATTTGGCCATAATATGGGTATTATAACCATGGTTATTTTGGCCATATTTTGGTTATTATAACCATGGTTATTTTAACTATAATTTGGGTATTATAACCATGGTTATTTTGGCCATATTTTGGGTATTATAACCATGGTTATTTTGGCCATATTTTGGGTATTATAACCATGGTTATTTTGACCATATTTTGGGTATTATAACTATGGTTATTTTGGCCATATTTTCGGTATTATAACCATGGTTATTTTGGCCATATTTTGGGTATTATGACCATGGTTATTTTGGCCATATTTTGGGTATTATAACCATGGTTATTTTGGCCATATTTTGGGTATTATAACCATGGTTATTTTGGCCATATTTTGGGTATTATAACCATGGTTATTTTGGCCATATTTTGGGTATTATAACCATGGTTATTTTGGCCATATTTTGGGTATTATAACCATGGTTATTTTGGACATAATTTGGGTATTATAACCATGGTTATTTTGGCCATATTTTGGGTATTATAACCATGGTTATTTTGGCCATATTTTGGGTATTATAACCATGGTCATTTTGGCCATATTTTGGGTATTATAACCAAGGTTATTTTGGCCATGTTTTGGGTATTATAACCATGGTTATTTCGGCCATATTTTGGGTATTATAACCATGGTTATTTTGGCTTTTTTTTGTATTATAACCATGGTTATTTTGGCCATAATTTGGGTGTAATAACCGTGGCTATTTTGGCCATAATTTGGGTATTATGTCCATGGTTATTTTGGCCATATTTTTTGGTAATATAACCATGGTTATTTTGGCCATATTTTGGGTATTATAACCATGGTTATTTTGGCCATATTTTGGGTATTATAACCATGGTTATTTTGCCCATATTTTTGGTATTATAACCATGGTTATTTTGGCCATATTTTAGGTATTATGACCATGGTTACTTTGGCCATATTTTGGGTATTATAACCATGGTTATTTTGGCCATATTTTGGGTATTATAACCATGGTTATTTTGGCCATATTTTGGGTATTATAACCATGGTTATTTTGGCCATAATTTGGGTATTTCAACCATGTTATTTTGGGCATATTTTGGGTATTATAACCATGGTTATTTTGGCCATATTTTGGGTATTATAACCATGGTTATTTTGGCCATATTTTGGGTATTATAACCGTGGTTATTTTGACCATATTTTGGGTATTATAACCAAGGTTATTTTGGCCATGTTTTGGGTATTATAACCATCGTTATTTTGGCCATATTTTGGGTATTATAACCATGGTTATTTTGGCCATATTTTGGGTATTATAACCATGGTCATTTTGGCCATATTTTGGGTATTATAACCAAGGTTATTTTGGCCATGTTTTGGGTATTATAACCATGGTCATTTTGGCCATATTTTGGGTATTATAACCAAGGTTATTTTGGCCATATTTTGGGTATTATAACCATGGTTATTTTGGCCATATTTTGGGTATTATAACCATGGTTATTTTGGCCATATTTTGGGTATTATAACCATGGTTATTTTGGCCATATTTTGGGTATTATAACCATGGTTATTTTGGCCATATTTTGGGTATTATAACCATGGTTATTTTGGCCATAATTTGGGTATTATAACCATGGTTATTTTGGCCATATTTTGGGTATTATAACCATGGTTATTTTGGCCTTTTTTTGGGTATTATAACCATGGTTATTTTGGCCATATTTTGGGTATTATAACCATGGTTATTTTGGCCATATTTTGGGTATTATAACCATGGTTATTTTGGCCATATTTTGGGTATTATAACCATGGTTATTTTGGCCATAATTTGGGTATTATAACCATGGTTATTTTGGCCATATTTTGGGTATTATAACCATGGTTATTTTGGCCATATTTTGGGTATTATAACCATGGTCATTTTGGCCATATTTTGGGTATTATAACCAAGGTTATTTTGGCCATGTTTTGGGTATTATAACCATGGTTATTTTGGCCATATTTTGGGTATTATAACCATGGTTATTTTGGCTTTTTTTTTGTATTATAACCATGGTTATTTTTGCCATATTTTGGGTATTATAACCATGGTTATTTTGGCCATATTTTGGGTATTATAACCGTGGTTATTTAGGCCATATTTTCTGTATTATAACCATGGTTATTTGGGCCATCTTTTGGGTATTATAACCATTGTTATTTTGGCCATATTTTGGGTAGTATAACCATGGTTATTTTGGCAATCTTTTGAGCATTATAACCACGGTTATTTTGGCTATAATTTGGGTATTATGACCATGGTTATTTTTGCCATATTTTTGGTATTATATCCATGGTTATTTTGGCCATATTTTGGCCATAATTTGGGTATTATAACCATGGTTATTTTGGCCATATTTTCGGTATTATAAAAATTGTTATTTTGGCCATATTTTGGGTATTATAACCATGGTTATTTTGGCCATAATTTGGGTATTATAACCATGGTTATTTTTGCCATATTTTGGGTATTAAAACCATGGTTATTTTGGCCATATTTTGGCCATATTTTGAGTATTATAACCATGGTTATTTTGGCCATATTTTGGGTATTATAACCATGGTTATTTTAACCATAATTTGGGTATTATAACCATGGTTATTTTGGCCATATTTTGAGTATTATAACCATGGTTATTTTGGCCATATTTTGGGTATTATAACCATGGTTATTTTAACCATAATTTGGGTATAATAACCATGGTTATTTTGGCCATATTTTGGGTATTATAACCATGGTTATTTTGGCCATATTTTGGGTATTATAACCATGGTTATTTTAACCATATTTTGGGTATTATAACCATGGTTATTTTGGCCATATTTTGGGTATTATAACCATGGTTATTTTGGCCATATTTTGGGTATTATAACCATGGTTATTTTGGCCATTTGGCCATAGTATGGGTATTATAACCATGGTTATTTTGGCCATATTTTGGGTATTATAACCATGGTTATTTTAACCATAATTTGGGTATTATAACCATGGTTATTTTGGCCATATTTTGGGTATTATAACCATGGTTATTTTGGCCATATTTTGGGTATTATAACCATGGTTATTTTGACCATATTTTGGGTATTATAACCATGGTTATTTTGGCCATATTTTGGGTATTATAACCATGGTTATTTTGGCCATATTTTGGGTATTATGACCATGGTTATTTTGGCCATATTTTGGGTATTATAACCATGGTTATTTTGGCCATATTTTGGGTATTATAACCATGGTTATTTTGGCCATATTTTGGGTATTATAACCATGGTTATTTTGGCCATATTTTGGGTATTATAACCATGGTTATTTTGGCCATATTTTGGGTATTATAACCATGGTTATTTTGGCCATAATTTGGGTATTATAACCATGGTTATTTTGGCCATATTTTGGGTATTATAACCATGGTTATTTTGGCCATATTTTGGGTATTATAACCATGGTCATTTTGGCCATATTTTGGGTATTATAACCAAGGTTATTTTGGCCATGTTTTGGGTATTATAACCATGGTTATTTTGGCCATATTTTGGGTATTATAACCATGGTTATTTTGGCTTTTTTTTGTATTATAACCATGGTTATTTTGGCCATAATTTGGGTGTAATAACCGTGGCTATTTTGGCCATAATTTGGGTATTATGTCCATGGTTATTTTGGCCATATTTTTTGGTAATATAGCCATGGTTATTTTGGCCATATTTTGGGTATTATAACCATGGTTATTTTGACCATATTTTGGGTATTATAACCATGATTATTTTGCCCATATTTTTGGTATTATAACCATGGTTATTTTGGCCATATTTTAGGTATTATGACCATGGTTACTTTGGCCATATTTTGGGTATTATAACCATGGTTATTTTGGCCATATTTTGGGTATTATAACCATGGTTATTTTGGCCATATTTTGGGTATTATAACCATGGTTATTTTGGCCATAATTTGGGTATTTCAACCATGTTATTTTGGGCATATGTTGGGTATTATAACCATGGTTATTTTGGCCATATTTTGGGTATTATAACCATGGTTATTTTGGCCATATTTTGGGTATTATAACCGTGGTTATTTTGACCATATTTTGGGTATTATAACCAAGGTTATTTTGGCCATGTTTTGGGTATTATAACCATGGTTATTTTGGCCATATTTTGGGTATTATAACCATGGTTATTTTGGCCATATTTTGGGTATTATAACCATGGTCATTTTGGCCATATTTTGGGTATTATAACCAAGGTTATTTTGGCCATGTTTTGGGTATTATAACCATGGTCATTTTGGCCATATTTTGGGTATTATAACCAAGGTTATTTTGGCCATATTTTGGGTATTATAACCATGGTTATTTTGGCCATATTTTGGGTATTATAACCATGGTTATTTTGGCCATATTTTGGGTATTATAACCAAGGTTATTTTGGCCATATTTTGGGTATTATAACCATGGTTATTTTGGCCATATTTTGGGTATTATAACCATGGTTATTTTGGCCATATTTTGGGTATTATAACCATGGTTATTTTGGCCATATTTTGGGTATTATAACCATGGTTATTTTGGCCATAATTTGGGTATTTCAACCATGTTATTTTGGGCATATTTTGGGTATTATAACCATGGTTATTTTGGCCATATTTTGGGTATTATAACCATGGTTATTTTGGCCATATTTTGGGTATTATAACCGTGGTTATTTTGACCATATTTTGGGTATTATAACCAAGGTTATTTTGGCCATGTTTTGGGTATTATAACCATGGTTATTTTGGCCATATTTTGGGTATTATAACCATGGTTATTTTGGCCATATTTTGGGTATTATAACCATGGTCATTTTGGCCATATTTTGGGTATTATAACCAAGGTTATTTTGGCCATGTTTTGGGTATTATAACCATGGTCATTTTGGCCATATTTTGGGTATTATAACCATGGTTATTTTGGCCATATTTTGGGTATTATAACCATGGTTATTTTGGCCATAATTTGGGTATTTCAACCATGTTATTTTGGGCATATTTTGGGTATTATAACCATGGTTATTTTGGCCATATTTTGGGTATTATAACCATGGTTATTTTGGCCATATTTTGGGTATTATAACCGTGGTTATTTTGACCATATTTTGGGTATTATAACCAAGGTTATTTTGGCCATGTTTTGGGTATTATAACCATGGTTATTTTGGCCATATTTTGGGTATTATAACCATGGTTATTTTGGCCATATTTTGGGTATTATAACCATGGTCATTTTGGCCATATTTTGGGTATTATAACCAAGGTTATTTTGGCCATATTTTGGGTATTATAACCATGGTTATTTTGGCCATATTTTGGGTATTATAACCATGGTTATTTTGGCCATATTTTGGGTATTATAACCATGGTTATTTTGGCCATAATTTGGGTATTTCAACCATGTTATTTTGGGCATATTTTGGGTATTATAACCATGGTTATTTTGGCCATATTTTGGGTATTATAACCATGGTTATTTTGGCCATATTTTGGGTATTATAACCGTGGTTATTTTGACCATATTTTGGGTATTATAACCAAGGTTATTTTGGCCATGTTTTGGGTATTATAACCATGGTTATTTTGGCCATATTTTGGGTATTATAACCATGGTTATTTTGGCCATATTTTGGGTATTATAACCATGGTCATTTTGGCCATATTTTGGGTATTATAACCAAGGTTATTTTGGCCATGTTTTGGGTATTATAACCATGGTCATTTTGGCCATATTTTGGGTATTATAACCATGGTTATTTTGGCCATATTTTGGGTATTATAACCATGGTTATTTTGGCCATAATTTGGGTATTTCAACCATGTTATTTTGGGCATATTTTGGGTATTATAACCATGGTTATTTTGGCCATATTTTGGGTATTATAACCATGGTTATTTTGGCCATATTTTGGGTATTATAACCGTGGTTATTTTGACCATATTTTGGGTATTATAACCAAGGTTATTTTGGCCATGTTTTGGGTATTATAACCATGGTTATTTTGGCCATATTTTGGGTATTATAACCATGGTTATTTTGGCCATATTTTGGGTATTATAACCATGGTCATTTTGGCCATATTTTGGGTATTATAACCAAGGTTATTTTGGCCATGTTTTGGGTATTATAACCATGGTCATTTTGGCCATATTTTGGGTATTATAACCAAGGTTATTTTGGCCATATTTTGGGTATTATAACCATGGTTATTTTGGCCATATTTTGGGTATTATAACCATGGTTATTTTGACATAATTTTGGGTATTATAACCATGGTTATTTTGGCCATATTTTGGGTATTATAACCATGGTTATTTTGGCCATATTTTGGGTATTATAACCATGGTCATTTTGGCCATATTTTGGGTATTATAACCAAGGTTATTTTGGCCATGTTTTGGGTATTATAACCATGGTTATTTTGGCCATATTTTGGGTATTATAACCATGGTTATTTTGGCTTTTTTTTTTGTATTATAACCATTGTTATTTTTGCCATAATTTGGGTATAATAACCGTGGCTATTTTGGCCATAATTTGGGTATTATGTCCATGGTTATTTTGGCCATATTTTTGGGTATTATAACCATGGTTATTTTGGCCATATTTTGGGTATTATAACCATGGTTATTTTGGCCATATTTTGGGTATTATAACCATGGTTATTTTGCCCATATTTTTGATATTATAACCATGGTTATTTTGGCCATATTTTAGGTATTATGACCATGGTTACTTTGGCCATATTTTGGGTATTATAACCATGGTTATTTTGGCCATAATTTGGGTATTATAACCATGGTTATTTGGGCCATCTTTTGGGTATTATAACCATTGCTATTTTGGCCATATTTTGGGTATTATAACCATGGTTATTTTGGCCATAATTTGGGTATAATAACCGTGGTTATTTTGGCCATATTTTGGGTATTATAACCATGGTTATTTTGGCCATAATTTGGGTCTTATAACCATGGTTATTTTGGGCATATTTTGGGTATTTTAACCATGGTTTTTTTGGCCATATTTTGGGTATTATAACCATGGTTATTTTGGCCATAATTTGGGTATTATAACCATGGTTATTTTTGCCATATTTTTGGTATTATAACCATGGTTATTTTTGCCATAATTTGGGTATTATAACCATGGTTATTTTGGGCATATTTTGGGTATTTTAACCATGGTTATTTTTGCCATATTTTGGGTATTATAATCATGGTTATTTTGGCCATAATTTGGGTATTATAACCATGGTTATTTTGGCCATATTTTGGGTATTATAACCATGGTTATTTTAGCTTTTTTTTTATTATAACCATGGTTATTTTGGCCATGTTTTGGGTATTATAACCATGGTTATTTTGGCCATATTTTGGGTATTATAACCATGGTTATTTTAGCTTTTTTTTTATTATAACCATGGTTATTTTGGCCATAATTTGGGTGTAATAACCGTGGCTATTTTGGCCATAATTTGGGTATTATGTCCATGGTTATTTTGGCCATATTTTTTGGTAATATAACCATGGTTATTTTGGCCATATTTTAGGTATTATAACCATGGTTATTTTGGCCATATTTTGGGTATTATAACCATGGTTATTTTGCCCATATTTTTGGTATTATAACCATGGTTATTTTGGCCATATTTTAGGTATTATGACCATGGTTACTTTGGCCATATTTTGGGTATTATAACCCTGGTTATTTTGGCCATATTTTGGGTATTATAACCATGGTTATTTTGGCCATAATTTGGGTATTTCAACCATGATATTTTGGGCATATTTTGGGTATTATAACCATGGTTATTTTGGCCATATTTTGGGTATTATAACCATGGTTATTTTGGCCATATTTTTGGTATTATAACCGTGGTTATTTTGGCCATATTTTGGGTATTATAACCATGGTTATTTTGGCCATATTTTGGGTATTATAACCATGGTTATTTTGGCCATATTTTGGGTATTATAACCATGGTTATTTTGGCCATATTTTGGGTATTATAACCATGGTTATTTTGGCCATATTTTGGGTATTATAACCATGGTCATTTTGGCCATATTTTGGGTATTATAACCAAGGTTATTTTTGCCATGTTTTGGGTATTATAACCATGGTTATTTTGGCCATAATTTGGGTATAATAACCATGGTTATTTTGGCCATATTTTGGGTATTATAACCATGGTTATTTTGGCCATATTTTGGGTATTATAACCATGGTTATTTTAGCCATATTTTGGGTATTATAACCATGGTTATTTTGGCCATATTTTGGGTATTATAACCATGGTTATTTTGGCCATATTTTGGGTATTATAACCATGGTTATTTTGGCCATATTTTGGGTATTATAACCATGGTTATTTTGGCCATATTTTGGGTATTAAAACCATGGTTAATTTGGCCATATTTTGGGTATTATAACCATGGTTATTTTGGCCATATTTTGGGTATTATAACCATGGTTATTTTGGCCATATTTTGGGTATTATAACCATGGTTATTTTGGCCATATTTTGGGTATTATAACCATGGTTATTTTGGCCATATTTTGGGTATTATAACCCTGGTTATTTTGGCCATATTTTGGGTATTATAACCATGGTTATTTTGGCCATAATTTGGGTATTTCAACCATGATATTTTGGGCATATTTTGGGTATTATAACCATGGTTATTTTGGCCATATTTTGGGTATTATAACCATGGTTATTTTGGCCATATTTTTGGTATTATAACCGTGGTTATTTTGGCCATATTTTGGGTATTATAACCATGGTTATTTTGGCCATATTTTGGGTATTATAACCATGGTTATTTTGGCCATATTTTGGGTATTATAACCATGGTTATTTTGGCCATATTTTGGGTATTATAACCATGGTTATTTTGGCCATATTTTGGGTATTATAACCATGGTTATTTTGGCCATATTTTGGGTATTATAACCATGGTCATTTTGGCCATATTTTGGGTATTATAACCAAGGTTATTTTGGCCATGTTTTGGGTATTATAACCATGGTTATTTTGGCCATAATTTGGGTATAATAACCATGGTTATTTTGGCCATATTTTGGGTATTATAACCATGGTTATTTTGGCCATATTTTGGGTATTATAACCATGGTTATTTTGGCCATATTTTGGGTATTATAACCATGGTTATTTTGGCCATATTTTGGGTATTATAACCATGGTTATTTTGGCCATATTTTGGGTATTATAACCATGGTTATTTTGGCCATATTTTGGGTATTATAACCATGGTTATTTTGGCCATATTTTGGGTATTATAACCATGGTTATTTTGGCCATATTTTGGGTATTATAACCATGGTTATTTTGGCCATAATTTGGGTATAATAACCGTGGTTATTTTTGCCATATTTTGGGTATTATAACCATGGTTATTTTGGCCATAATTTGGGTATTATGTCGATGGTTATTTTGGCCATATTTTTGGGTATTATAACCATGGTTATTTTGGCCATATTTTGGGTATTATAACCATGGTTATTTTGGCCATATTTTGGGTATAATAACCGTGGTTATTTTGCCCATATTTTGGGTATTATAACCATGGTTATTTTTGCCATAATTTGGGTCTTATAACCATGGTTATTTTGGGCATATTTTGGGTATTTTAACCATGGTTATTTTGGCCATATTTTGGGTATTATAACCATGGTTATTTTGGCCATAATTTGGGTATTATAACCATGGTTATTTTGGCCATATTTTGGGTATTATAGCAATCGTTATTTTGGCCATAATTTGGGTATTATAACCATGGTTATTTTGGCCATATTTTGGGTATTATAACCATGGTTATTTTGGCCATATTTTGGGTATTATAACCATGGTTATTTTGGCTTTTTTTTTGTATTATAACCATGGTTATTTTTGCCATAATTTGGGTATAATAACCATGGTTATTTTGCCCATATTTTTGATATTATAACCATGGTTATTTTGGCCATATTTTAGGTATTATGACCATGGTTACTTTGGCCATATTTTGGGTATTATAACCATGGTTATTTTGGCCATAATTTGGGTATTATAACCATGGTTATTTTGGCCATATTTTGGGTATTATAACCATCGTTATTTTGGCCATAATTTGGGTATTATAACCATGGTTATTTTGCCCATATTTTGGGTATTATAACCATGGTTATTTTGGCCATATTTTGGGTATTATAACCATGGTTATTTTGGCCATAATTTGGGTATTTCAACCATGTTATTTTGGGCATATTTTTTGTATTATAACCATGGTTATTTTTGCCATAATTTGGGTATTATAACCATGGTTATTTTGGGCATATTTCGGGTATTTTAACCATGGTTATTTTGGCCATATTTTGGGTATTATAACCATGGTTATTTTGGCCATAATTTGGGTATTATAACCATGATTATTTTGGCCATTTTTTGGGTATTATAACCATGGTTATTTTGGCCATATTTTGGGTATTATAACCATGGTTATTTGGGCCATCTTTTGGGTATTATAACCATTGTTATTTTGGCCATATTTTGGGTATTGTAACCATGGTTATTTTGGCCATCTTTTGAGTATTATAACCGTGGTTATTTTGGCCATATTTTGGGTATTATAACCATGGTTATTTTGGCCATAATTTGGGTATTATAACCATGGTTATTTTGGGCATATTTTGGGTAATATAACCATGGTTATTTTCGCCATATTTTGGGTGTTATAACCATGGTTATTTTGGCCATAATTTGGGTATTATAACCGTGGTTATTTTTGCCATATTTTGGGTATTATAACCATCGTTATTTTGGCCATAATTTGGGTATTATAACCATGGTTATTTTGGCCATATTTTGGGTATTATAACCATGGTTATTTTGGCCATATTTTGGGTGTTATAACCATGGTTATTTTGGCCATAATTTGGGTATTATAACCATGGTTATTTTGGCCATATTTTGGGTATTATAACCATGGTTATTTAGGCCATATTTTGGGTATTATAACCATGGTTATTTGGGCCATCTTTTGGGTATTATAACCATTGTTATTTTGGCCATATTTTGGGTATTATAACCATGGTTATTTTGGCCATATTTTGAGTATTATAACCGTGGTTATTTTGGTCATATTTTGGGTATTATAACCATGGTTATTTTGGCCATAATTTGGGTATTATAACCATGGTTATTTTGGCCATCTTTTGAGTATTATAACCGTGGTTATTTTGGTCATATTTTGGGTATTATAACCATGGTTATTTTGGCCATAATTTGGGTATTATAACCATGGTTATTTTGGGCATATTTTGGGTATTATAACCATGGTTTTTTTTGCCATCTTTTGAGTATTATAACCGTGGTTATTTTGGTCATATTTTGGGTATTATAACCATGGTTATTTTGGCCATAATTTGGGTATTATAACCATGGTTATTTTGGGCATATTTTGGGTATTATAACCATGGTTTTTTTTGCCATCTTTTGAGTATTATAACCGTGGTTATTTTGGCCATATTTTGGGTATTATAACCATGGTTATTTTGGCCATATTTTGGGTATTATAACCATGGTTATTTTGGCCATATTTTGGGTATTATAACCATGGTTATTTGGGCCATCTTTTGGGTATTATAACCATGGTTATTTTGGCCATATTTTGGGTATTATAACCATGGTTATTTGGGCCATCTTTTGGGTATTATAACCATGGTTATTTTGGGCATATTTTGGGTATTATAACCATGGTTATTTTTGCCATCTTTTGAGTATTATAACCATGGTTATTTGGGCCATCTTTTGGGTATTATAACCATTGTTATTTTGGCCATATTTTGGGTATTATAACCATGGTTATTTTGGCCATATTTTGGGTATTATAACCATGGTTATTTTGGCCATAATTTGGGTATAATAACCATGGTTATTTTGGCCATAATTTGGGTATTATAACCATGGTTATTTTGGCCATAATTTGGGTATTATGTCGATGGTTATTTTGGCCATATTTTTGGGTATTATAACCATGGTTATTTTGGCCATATTTTGGGTATTATAACCATGGTTATTTTGGCCATATTTTGGGTATAATAACCGTGGTTATTTTGCCCATATTTTGGGTATTATAACCATGGTTATTTTTGCCATAATTTGGGTCTTATAACCATGGTTATTTTGGGCATATTTTGGGTATTTTAACCATGGTTATTTTGGCCATATTTTAAGTATTATAACCATGGTTATTTTGGCCATAATTTGGGTATTATAACCATGGTTATTTTGGCCATATTTTGGGTATTATAGCAATCGTTATTTTGGCCATAATTTGGGTATTATAACCATGGTTATTTTGGCTTTTTTTTGTATTATAACCATGGTTATTTTTGCCATAATTTGGGTATAATAACCATGGTTTTTTTGCCCATATTTTTGATATTATAACCATGGTTATTTTGGCCATATTTTAGGTATTATGACCATGGTTACTTTGGCCATATTTTGGGTATTATAACCATGGTTATTTTGGCCATAATTTGGGTATTATAACCATGGTTATTTTGGCCATATTTTGGGTATTATAACCATCGTTATTTTGGCCATAATTTGGGTATTATAACCATGGTTATTTTGGCCATATTTTGGGTATTATAACCATGGTTATTTAGGCCATATTTTGGGTATTATAACCATGGTTATTTGGGCCATCTTTTGGGTATTATAACCATTGTTATTTTGGCCATATTTTGGGTATTATAACCATGGTTATTTTGGCCATCTTTTGAGTATTATAACCGTGGTTATTTTGGTCATATTTTGGGTATTATAACCATGGTTATTTTGGCCATAATTTGGGTATTATAACCATGGTTATTTTGGGCATATTTTGGGTATTATAACCATGGTTATTTTTGCCATCTTTTGAGTATTATAACCGTGGTTATTTTGGCCATATTTTGGGTATTATAACCATGGTTATTTGGGCCATCTTTTGGGTATTATAACCATGGTTATTTTGGCCATATTTTGGGTATTATAACCATGGTTATTTGGGCCATCTTTTGGGTATTATAACCATGGTTATTTTGGCCATATTTTGGGTATTATAACCATGGTTATTTGGGCCATCTTTTGGGTATTATAACCATGGTTATTTTGGGCATATTTTGGGTATTATAACCATGGTTATTTTGGCCATATTTTGGGTATTATAACCATGGTTATTTTGGCCATAATTTGGGTATAATAACCATGGTTATTTTGGCCATAATTTGGGTATTATAACCATGGTTATTTTGGCCATAATTTGGGTATTATGTCGATGGTTATTTTGGCCATATTTTTGGGTATTATAACCATGGTTATTTTGGCCATATTTTGGGTATTATAACCATGGTTATTTTGGCCATATTTTGGGTATAATAACCGTGGTTATTTTGCCCATATTTTGGGTATTATAACCATGGTTATTTTTGCCATAATTTGGGTCTTATAACCATGGTTATTTTGGGCATATTTTGGGTATTTTAACCATGGTTATTTTGGCCATATTTTGGGTATTATAACCATGGTTATTTTGGCCATAATTTGGGTATTATAACCATGGTTATTTTGGCCATATTTTGGGTATTATAGCAATCGTTATTTTGGCCATAATTTGGGTATTATAACCATGGTTATTTTGGCCATATTTTGCGTATTATAACCATGGTTATTTTGGCCATATTTTGGGTATTATAACCATGGTTATTTTGGCTTTTTTTTGTATTATAACCATGGTTATTTTTGCCATAATTTGGGTATAATAACCATGGTTATTTTGCCCATATTTTTGATATTATAACCATGGTTATTTTGGCCATATTTTAGGTATTATGACCATGGTTACTTTGGCCATATTTTGGGTATTATAACCATGGTTATTTTGGCCATAATTTGGGTATTATAACCATGGTTATTTTGGCCATATTTTGGGTATTATAACCATCGTTATTTTGGCCATAATTTGGGTATTATAACCATGGTTATTTTGCCCATATTTTGGGTATTATAACCATGGTTATTTTGGCCATATTTTGGGTATTATAACCATGGTTATTTTGGCCATAATTTGGGTATTTCAACCATGTTATTTTGGGCATATTTTTTGTATTATAACCATGGTTATTTTTGCCATAATTTGGGTATTATAACCATGGTTATTTTGGGCATATTTCGGGTATTTTAACCATGGTTATTTTGGCCATATTTTGGGTATTATAACCATGGTTATTTTGGCCATAATTTGGGTATTATAACCATGATTATTTTGGCCATTTTTTGGGTATTATAACCATGGTTATTTTGGCCATATTTTGGGTATTATAACCATGGTTATTTGGGCCATCTTTTGGGTATTATAACCATTGTTATTTTGGCCATATTTTGGGTATTGTAACCATGGTTATTTTGGCCATCTTTTGAGTATTATAACCGTGGTTATTTTGGCCATATTTTGGGTATTATAACCATGGTTATTTTGGCCATAATTTGGGTATTATAACCATGGTTATTTTGGGCATATTTTGGGTAATATAACCATGGTTATTTTCGCCATATTTTGGGTGTTATAACCATGGTTATTTTGGCCATAATTTGGGTATTATAACCGTGGTTATTTTTGCCATATTTTGGGTATTATAACCATCGTTATTTTGGCCATAATTTGGGTATTATAACCATGGTTATTTTGGCCATATTTTGGGTATTATAACCATGGTTATTTTGGCCATATTTTGGGTGTTATAACCATGGTTATTTTGGCCATAATTTGGGTATTATAACCATGGTTATTTTGGCCATATTTTGGGTATTATAACCATGGTTATTTAGGCCATATTTTGGGTATTATAACCATGGTTATTTGGGCCATCTTTTGGGTATTATAACCATTGTTATTTTGGCCATATTTTGGGTATTATAACCATGGTTATTTTGGCCATCTTTTGAGTATTATAACCGTGGTTATTTTGGTCATATTTTGGGTATTATAACCATGGTTATTTTGGCCATAATTTGGGTATTATAACCATGGTTATTTTGGGCATATTTTGGGTATTATAACCATGGTTATTTTTGCCATCTTTTGAGTATTATAACCGTGGTTATTTTGGCCATATTTTGGGTATTATAACCATGGTTATTTGGGCCATCTTTTGGGTATTATAACCATGGTTATTTTGGCCATATTTTGGGTATTATAACCATGGTTATTTGGGCCATCTTTTGGGTATTATAACCATGGTTATTTTGGCCATATTTTGGGTATTATAACCATGGTTATTTGGGCCATCTTTTGGGTATTATAACCATGGTTATTTTGGGCATATTTTGGGTATTATAACCATGGTTATTTTTGCCATCTTTTGAGTATTATAACCATGGTTATTTGGGCCATCTTTTGGGTATTATAACCATTGTTATTTTGGCCATATTTTGGGTATTATAACCATGGTTATTTTGGCCATCTTTTGAGTATTATAACCGTGGTTATTTTGGCCATATTTTGGGTATTATAACCATGGTTATTTTGGCCATAATTTGGGTATTATAACCATGGTTATTTGGGCCATCTTTTGGGTATTATAACCATTGTTATTTTGGCCATATTTTGGGTATTATAACCATGGTTATTTTGGCCATCTTTTGAGTATTATAACCACGGTTATTTTGGCCATAATTTGGGTATTATGACCATGGTTATTTTTGCCATATTTTGGGTATTATAACCATGGTTATTTTGGCCATAATTTGGGTATTATAACCATGGTTATTTTGGCCATAATTTGGGTATTATAACCATGATTATTTTGGCCATTTTTTGGGTATTATAACCATGGTTATTTTGGCCATATTTTGGGTATTATAACCATGGTTATTTGGGCCATCTTTTGGGTATTATAACCATTGTTATTTTGGCCATATTTTGGGTATTATAACCATGGTTATTTTGGCCATCTTTTGAGTATTATAACCGTGGTTTTTTTGGCCATATTTTGGGTATTATAACCATGGTTATTTTGGCCATAATTTGGGTATTATAACCATGGTTATTTTGGGCATATTTTGGGTAATATAACCATGGTTATTTTCGCCATATTTTGGGTGTTATAACCATGGTTATTTTGGCCATAATTTGGGTATTATAACCGTGGTTATTTTTGCCATATTTTGGGTATTATAACCATCGTTATTTTGGCCATAATTTGGGTATTATAACCATGGTTATTTTGGCCATATTTTGGGTATTATAACCATGGTTATTTTGGCCATATTTTGGGTGTTATAACCATGGTTATTTTGGCCATAATTTGGGTATTATAACCATGGTTATTTTGGCCATATTTTGGGTATTATAACCATGGTTATTTAGGCCATATTTTGGGTATTATAACCATGGTTATTTGGGCCATCTTTTGGGTATTATAACCATTGTTATTTTGGCCATATTTTGGGTATTATAACCATGGTTATTTTGGCCATCTTTTGAGTATTATAACCGTGGTTATTTTGGTCATATTTTGGGTATTATAACCATGGTTATTTTGGCCATAATTTGGGTATTATAACCATGGTTATTTTGGGCATATTTTGGGTATTATAACCATGGTTATTTTTGCCATCTTTTGAGTATTATAACCGTGGTTATTTTGGCCATATTTTGGGTATTATAACCATGGTTATTTGGGCCATCTTTTGGGTATTATAACCATGGTTATTTTGGCCATATTTTGGGTATTATAACCATGGTTATTTGGGCCATCTTTTGGGTATGATAACCATGGTTATTTTGGCCATATTTTGGGTATTATAACCATGGTTATTTGGGCCATCTTTTGGGTATTATAACCATGGTTATTTTGGGCATATTTTGGGTATTATAACCATGGTTATTTTTGCCATCTTTTGAGTATTATAACCATGGTTATTTGGGCCATCTTTTGGGTATTATAACCATTGTTATTTTGGCCATATTTTGGGTATTATAACCATGGTTATTTTGGCCATCTTTTGAGTATTATAACCGTGGTTATTTTGGCGATATTTTGGGTATTATAACCATGGTTATTTTGGCCATAATTTGGGTATTATAACCATGGTTATTTGGGCCATCTTTTGGGTATTATAACCATTGTTATTTTGGCCATATTTTGGGTATTATAACCATGGTTATTTTGGCCATCTTTTGAGTATTATAACCACGGTTATTTTGGCCATAATTTGGGTATTATGACCATGGTTATTTTTGCCATATTTTGGGTATTATAACCATGGTTATTTTGGCCATAATTTGGGTATTATAACCATGGTTATTTTGGCCATAATTTGGGTGTTATAACCATGGTTATTTTGGCCATAATTTGGGTATTATAACCATGGTTATTTTGGCCATATTTTGGGTATTATAACCATGGTTATTTAGGCCATATTTTGGGTATTATAACCATGGTTATTTGGGCCATCTTTTGGGTATTATAACCATTGTTATTTTGGCCATATTTTGGGTATTATAACCATGGTTATTTTGGCCATCTTTTGAGTATTATAACCGTGGTTATTTTGGTCATATTTTGGGTATTATAACCATGGTTATTTTGGCCATAATTTGGGTATTATAACCATTGTTATTTTGGGCATATTTTGGGTATTATAACCATGGTTATTTTTGCCATATTTTGGGTGTTATAACCATGGTTATTTTGGCCATAATTTGGGTATTATAACCGTGGTTATTTTTGCCATATTTTGGGTATTATAACCATCGTTATTTTGGCCATAATTTGGGTATTATAACCATGGTTATTTTGGCCATATTTTGGGTATTATAACCATGGTTATTTTGGCCATATTTTGGGTATTATAACCATGGTTATTTTGGCCATATTTTGGGTATTATAACCATGGTTATTTTAACCATATTTTGGGTATTATAACCATGGTTATTTTGGCCATATTTTGGGTATTATAACCATGGTTATTTTGGCCATATTTTGGGTATTATAACCATGGTTATTTTGGCCATATTTTGGGTATTATAACCATGGTTATTTTAACCATATTTTGGGTATTATAACCATGGTTATTTTGGCCATATTTTGGGTATTATAACCATGGTTATTTTGGCCATATTTTGGGTATTATAACCATGGTTATTTTGGCCATTTGGCCATAATATGGGTATTATAACCATGGTTATTTTGGCCATATTTTGGGTATTATAACCATGGTTATTTTAACCATAATTTGGGTATTATAACCATGGTTATTTTGGCCATATTTTGGGTATTATAACCATGGTTATTTTGGCCATATTTTGGGTATTATAACCATGGTTATTTTGACCATATTTTGGGTATTATAACCATGGTTATTTTGGCCATATTTTGGGTATTATAACCATGGTTATTTTAGCCATATTTTGGGTATTATAACCATGGTTATTTTGGCCATATTTTGGGTGTTATAACCATGGTTATTTTGGCCATAATTTGGGTATTATAACCATGGTTATTTTGGCCATATTTTGGGTATTATAACCATGGTTATTTAGGCCATATTTTGGGTATTATAACCATGGTTATTTGGGCCATCTTTTGGGTATTATAACCATTGTTATTTTGGCCATATTTTGGGTATTATAACCATGGTTATTTTGGCCATCTTTTGAGTATTATAACCGTGGTTATTTTGGTCATATTTTGGGTATTATAACCATGGTTATTTTGGCCATAATTTGGGTATTATAACCATGGTTATTTTGGGCATATTTTGGGTATTATAACCATGGTTATTTTTGCCATCTTTTGAGTATTATAACCGTGGTTATTTTGGCCATATTTTGGGTATTATAACCATGGTTATTTGGGCCATCTTTTGGGTATTATAACCATGGTTATTTTGGCCATATTTTGGGTATTATAACCATGGTTATTTGGGCCATCTTTTGGGTATTATAACCATGGTTATTTTGGCCATATTTTGGGTATTATAACCATGGTTATTTGGGCCATCTTTTGGGTATTATAACCATGGTTATTTTGGGCATATTTTGGGTATTATAACCATGGTTATTTTTGCCATCTTTTGAGTATTATAACCATGGTTATTTTGGCCATCTTTTGGCTATTATAACCATTGTTATTTTGGCCATATTTTGGGTATTATAACCATTGTTATTTTGGCCATCTTTTGAGTATTATAACCGTGGTTATTTTGGCCATATTTTGGGTATTATAACCATGGTTATTTTGGCCATAATTTGGGTATTATAACCATGGTTATTTGGGCCATCTTTTGGGTATTATAACCATTTTTATTTTGGCCATATTTTGGGTATTATAACCATGGTTATTTTGGCCATCTTTTGAGTATTATAACCACGGTTATTTTGGCCATAATTTGGGTATTATGACCATGGTTATTTTTGCCATATTTTGGGTATTATAACCATGGTTATTTTGGCCATAATTTGGGTATTATAACCATGGTTATTTTGGCCATAATTTGGGTGTTATAACCATGGTTATTTTGGCCATAATTTGGGTATTATAACCATGGTTATTTTGGCCATATTTTGGGTATTATAACCATGGTTATTTAGGCCATATTTTGGGTATTATAACCATGGTTATTTGGGCCATCTTTTGGGTATTATAACCATTGTTATTTTGGCCATATTTTGGGTATTATAACCATGGTTATTTTGGCCATCTTTTGAGTATTATAACCGTGGTTATTTTGGTCATATTTTGGGTATTATAACCATGGTTATTTTGGCCATAATTTGGGTATTATAACCATGGTTATTTTGGGCATATTTTGGGTATTATAACCATGGTTATTTTTGCCATATTTTGGGTGTTATAACCATGGTTATTTTGGCCATAATTTGGGTATTATAACCGTGGTTATTTTTGCCATATTTTGGGTATTATAACCATCGTTATTTTGGCCATAATTTGGGTATTATAACCATGGTTATTTTGGCCATATTTTGGGTATTATAACCATGGTTATTTTGGCCATATTTTGGGTATTATAACCATGGTTATTTTGGCCATATTTTGGGTATTATAACCATGGTTATTTTAACCATATTTTGGGTATTATAACCATGGTTATTTTGGCCATATTTTGGGTATTATAACCATGGTTATTTTGGCCATATTTTGGGTATTATAACCATGGTTATTTTGGCCATATTTTGGGTATTATAACCATGGTTATTTTAACCATATTTTGGGTATTATAACCATGGTTATTTTGGCCATATTTTGGGTATTATAACCATGGTTATTTTGGCCATATTTTGGGTATTATAACCATGGTTATTTTGGCCATTTGGCCATAATATGGGTATTATAACCATGGTTATTTTGGCCATATTTTGGGTATTATAACCATGGTTATTTTAACCATAATTTGGGTATTATAACCATGGTTATTTTGGCCATATTTTGGGTATTATAACCATGGTTATTTTGGCCATATTTTGGGTATTATAACCATGGTTATTTTGACCATATTTTGGGTATTATAACCATGGTTATTTTGGCCATATTTTGGGTATTATAACCATGGTTATTTTAGCCATATTTTGGGTATTATGACCATGGTTATTTTGGCCATATTTTGGGTATTATAACCATGGTTATTTTGGCCATAATTTGGGTATTATAACCATGGTTATTTTGGCCATAATTTGGGTATTATAACCATGGTTATTTTGGCCATATTTTGGGTATTATAACCATGGTTATTTTGGCCATATTTTGGGTATTATAACCATGGTCATTTTGGCCATATTTTGGGTATTATAACCAAGGTTATTTTGGCCATGTTTTGGGTATTATAACCATGGTTATTTTGGCCATATTTTGGGTATTATAACCATGGTTATTTTGGCTTTTTTTTGTATTATAACCATGGTTATTTTGGCCATAATTTGGGTGTAATAACCGTGGCTATTTTGGCCATAATTTGGGTATTATGTCCATGGTTATTTTGGCCATATTTTTTGGTAATATAACCATGGTTATTTTGGCCATATTTTGGGTATTATAACCATGGTTATTTTGGCCATATTTTGGGTATTATAACCATGGTTATTTTGCCCATATTTTTGGTATTATAACCATGGTTATTTTGGCCATATTTTAGGTATTATGACCATGGTTACTTTGGCCATATTTTGGGTATTATAACCATGGTCATTTTGGCCATATTTTGGGTATTATAACCGTGGTTATTTTGGCCATATTTTGGGTATTATAACCATGGTTATTTTGGCCATAATTTGGGTATTTTAATCATGTTATTTTGGGCATATTTTGGGTATTATAACCATGGTTATTTTGGCCATATTTTGGGTATTATAACCATGGTTATTTTGGCCATATTTTGGGTATTATAACCGTGGTTATTTTGACCATATTTTGGGTATTATAACCAAGGTTATTTTGGCCATGTTTTGGGTATTATAACCATGGTTATTTTGGCCATATTTTGGGTATTATAACCATGGTTATTTTGGCCATATTTTGGGTATTATAACCATGGTCATTTTGGCCATATTTTGGGTATTATAACCAAGGTTATTTTGGCCATGTTTTGGGTATTATAACCATGGTCATTTTGGCCATATTTTGGGTATTATAACCAAGGTTATTTTGGCCATATTTTGGGTATTGTAACCATGGTTATTTTGGCCATATTTTGGGTATTATAACCATGGTTATTTTGGCCATATTTTGGGTATTATAACCATGGTTATTTTGGCCATATTTTGGGTATTATAACCATGGTTATTTTGGCCATATTTTGGGTATTATAACCATGGTCATTTTGGCCATATTTTGGGTATTATAACCAAGGTTATTTTGGCCATGTTTTGGGTATTATAACCATGGTTATTTTGGCCATATTTTGGGTATTATAACCATGGTTATTTTGGCTTTTTTTTTTGTATTATAACCATGGTTATTTTTGCCATAATTTGGGTATAATAACCGTGGCTATTTTGGCCATAATTTGGGTATTATGTCCATGGTTATTTTGGCCATATTTTTGGGTATTATAACCATGGTTATTTTGGCCATATTTTGGGTATTATAACCATGGTTATTTTGGCCATATTTTGGGTATTATAACCATGGTTATTTTGCCCATATTTTTGATATTATAACCATGGTTATTTTGGCCATATTTTAGGTATTATGACCATGGTTACTTTGGCCATATTTTGGGTATTATAACCATGGTTATTTTGGCCATAATTTGGGTATTATAACCATGGTTATCTGGGCCATCTTTTGGGTATTATAACCATTGTTATTTTGGCCATATTTTGGGTATTATAACCATGGTTATTTTGGCCATAATTTGGGTATAATAACCGTGGTTATTTTGGCCATATTTTGGGTATTATAACCATGGTTATTTTGGCCATAATTTGGGTCTTATAACCATGGTTATTTTGGGCATATTTTGGGTATTTTAACCATGGTTATTTTGGCCATATTTTGGGTATTATAACCATGGTTATTTTGGCCATAATTTGGGTATTATAACCATGGTTATTTTTGCCATAATTTGGGTATTATAACCATGGTTATTTTGGGCATATTTTGGGTATTTTAACCATGGTTATTTTGGCCATATTTTGGGTATTATAACCATGGTTATTTTGGGCATATTTTGGGTATTTTAACCATGGTTATTTTGGCCATATTTTGGGTATTATAATCATGGTTTTTTTGGCCATAATTTGGGTATTATAACCATGGTTATTTTGGCCATATTTTGGGTATTATAACCATGGTTATTTTGGCCATATTTTGGGTATTATAACCATGGTTATTTTGGCCATAATTTGGGTATTATAACCATAGTTATTTTGGCCATATTTTGGGTATTATAACCATGGTTATTTTGGCCATATTTTGGGTATTATAACCATGGTCATTTTGGCCATATTTTGGGTATTATAACCAAGGTTATTTTGGCCATGTTTTGGGTATTATAACCATGGTTATTTTGGCCATATTTTGGGTATTATAACCATGGTTATTTTAGCTTTTTTTTGTATTATAACAATGGTTATTTTGGCCATAATTTGGGTGTAATAACCGTGGCTATTTTGGCCATAATTTGGGTATTATGTCCATGGTTATTTTGGCCATATTTTTTGGTAATATAACCATGGTTATTTTGGCCATATTTTGGGTATTATAACCATGGTTATTTTGGCCATATTTTGGGTATTATAACCATGGTTATTTTGCCCATATTTTTGGTATTATAACCATGGTTATTTTGGCCATATTATAGGTATTATGACCATGGTTACTTTGGCCATATTTTGGGTATTATAACCATGGTTATTTTGGCCATAATTTGGGTATTATAACCATAGTTATTTTGGCCATATTTTGGGTATTATAACCATGGTTATTTTGGCCATATTTTGGGTATTATAACCATGGTCATTTTGGCCATATTTTGGGTATTATAACCAAGGTTATTTTGGCCATGTTTTGGGTATTATAACCATGGTTATTTTGGCCATATTTTGGGTATTATAACCATGGTTATTTTAGCTTTTTTTTGTATTATAACAATGGTTATTTTGGCCATAATTTGGGTGTAATAACCGTGGCTATTTTGGCCATAATTTGGGTATTATGTCCATGGTTATTTTGGCCATATTTTTTGGTAATATAACCATGGTTATTTTGGCCATATTTTGGGTATTATAACCATGGTTATTTTGGCCATATTTTGGGTATTATAACCATGGTTATTTTGCCCATATTTTTGGTATTATAACCATGGTTATTTTGGCCATATTATAGGTATTATGACCATGGTTACTTTGGCCATATTTTGGGTAGTATAACCATGGTTATTTTGGCCATATTTTGGGTATTATAACCATGGTTATTTTGGCCATAATTTGGGTATTTCAACCATGTTATTTTGGGCATATTTTGGGTATTATAACCATGGTTATTTTGGCCATATTTTGGGTATTATAACCATGGTTATTTTGGCCATATTTTTGGTATTATAACCGTGGTTATTTTGGCCATATTTTGGGTATTATAACCATGGTTATTTTGGCCATATTTTGGGTATTATAACCATGGTTATTTTGGCCATATTTTGGGTCTTATAACCATGGTTATTTTGGCCATATTTTGGGTATTATAACCATGGTTATTTTGGCCATATTTTGGGTATTATAACCATGGTTATTTTGGCCATATTTTGGGTATTATAACCATGGTCATTTTGGCCATATTTTGGGTATTATAACCAAGGTTATTTTGGCCATGTTTTGGGTATTATAACCATGGTTATTTTGGCCATATTTTGGGTATTATAACCATGGCTATTTTGGCCATAATTTGGGTATAATAACCGTGGTTATTTTTGCCATATTTTGGGTATTATAACCATGGTTATTTTGGCCATAATTTGGGTATTATGTCGATGGTTATTTTGGCCATATTTTTGGGTATTATAACCATGGTTATTTTGGCCATATTTTGGGTATTATAACCATGGTTATTTTGGCCATATTTTGGGTATAATAACCGTGGTTATTTTGCCCATATTTTGGGTATTATAACCATGGTTATTTTTGCCATAATTTGGGTCTTATAACCATGGTTATTTTGGGCATATTTTGGGTATTTTAACCATGGTTATTTTGGCCATATTTTGGGTATTATAACCATGGTTATTTTGGCCATAATTTGGGTATTATAACCATGGTTATTTTGGCCATATTTTGGGTATTATAGCAATCGTTATTTTGGCCATAATTTGGGTATTATAACCATGGTTATTTTGGCTTTTTTTTGTATTATAACCATGGTTATTTTTGCCATAATTTGGATATAATAACCATGGTTATTTTGCCCATATTTTTGATATTATAACCATGGTTATTTTGGCCATATTTTAGGTATTATGACCATGGTTACTTTGGCCATATTTTGGGTATTATAACCATGGTTATTTTGGCCATAATTTGGGTATTATAACCATGGTTATTTTGGCCATATTTTGGGTATTATAACCATCGTTATTTTGGCCATAATTTGGGTATTATAACCATGGTTATTTTGGCCATATTTTGGGTATTATAACCATGGTTATTTTGGCCATATTTTGGGTATTATAACCATGGTTATTTTGGCCATAATTTGGGTATTTCAACCATGTTATTTTGGGCATATTTTTGGTATTATAACCATGGTTATTTTTGCCATAATTTGGGTATTATAACCATGGTTATTTTGGGCATATTTTGGGTATTTTAACCATGGTTATTTTGGCCATATTTTGGGTATTATAACCATGGTTATTTTGGCCATAATTTGGGTATTATAACCATGGTTATTTTGGCCATATTTTGGGTATTATAACCATGGTTATTTTGGCCATATTTTGGGTATTATAACCATGGTTATTTGGGCCATCTTTTGGGTATTATAACCATTGTTATTTTGGCCATATTTTGGGTATTATAACCATGGTTATTTTGGCCATCTTTTGAGTATTATAACCGTGGTTATTTTGGCCATATTTTGGGTATTATAACCATGGTTATTTTGGCCATAATTTGGGTATTATAACCATGGTTATTTTGGGCATATTTTGGGTATTATAACCATGGTTATTTTCGCCATATTTTGGGTGTTATAACCATGGTTATTTTGGCCATAATTTGGGTATTATAACCGTGGTTATTTTTGCCATATTTTGGGTATTATAACCATGGTTATTTTTGCCATAATTTGGGTATTATAACCATGGTTATTTTGGCCATATTTTGGGTATTATAACCATGGTTATTTTGGCCATATTTTGGGTATTATAACCATGGTTATTTTGGCCATAATTTGGGTATTTCAACCATGTTATTTTGGGCATATTTTTGGTATTATAACCATGGTTATTTTTGCCATAATTTGGGTATTATAACCATGGTTATTTTGGGCATATTTTGGGTATTTTAACCATGGTTATTTTGGCCATATTTTGGGTATTATAACCATGGTTATTTTGGCCATAATTTGGGTATTATAACCATGGTTATTTTGGCCATATTTTGGGTATTATAACCATGGTTATTTTGGCCATATTTTGGGTATTATAACCATGGTTATTTAGGCCATATTTTGGGTATTATAACCATGGTTATTTGGGCCATCTTTTGGGTATTATAACCATTGTTATTTTGGCCATATTTTGGGTATTATAACCATGGTTATTTTGGCCATCTTTTGAGTATTATAACCACGGTTATTTTGGCCATAATTTGGGTATTATGACCATGGTTATTTTTGCCATATTTTGGGTATTATAACCATGGTTATTTTGGCCATAATTTGGGTATTATAACCATGGTTATTTTGGCCATAATTTGGGTGTAATAACCATGGTTATTTTGGCCATAATTTGGGTATTATAACCATGGTTATTTTGGCCATATTTTGGGTATTATAACCATGGTTATTTAGGCCATATTTTGGGTATTATAACCATGGTTATTTGGGCCATCTTTTGGGTATTATAACCATTGTTATTTTGGCCATATTTTGGGTATTATAACCATGGTTATTTTGGCCATCTTTTGAGTATTATAACCGTGGTTATTTTGGCCATATTTTGGGTATTATAACCATGGTTATTTTGGCCATAATTTGGGTATTATAACCATGGTTATTTTGGGCATATTTTGGGTATTATAACCATGGTTATTTTTGCCATATTTTGGGTGTTATAACCATGGTTATTTTGGCCATAATTTGGGTATTATAACCGTGGTTATTTTTGCCATATTTTGGGTATTATAACCATCGTTATTTTGGCCATAATTTGGGTATTATAACCATGGTTATTTTGGCCATATTTTGGGTATTATAACCATGGTTATTTTGGCCATATTTTGGGTATTATAACCATGGTTATTTTTGCCATAATTTGGGTATTATAACCATGGTTATTTTGGGCATATTTTGGGTATTTTAACCATGGTTATTTTGGCCATATTTTGAGTAATTTAACCATGGTTATTTTGGCCATAATTTGGGTATTATAACCATGGTTATTTTGGCCATATTTTTGGTATTATAACCATGGTTATTTTGGCCATATTTTGGGTATTATAACCATGGTTATTTAGGCCATATTTTGGGTATTATAACCATGGTTATTTGGACCATCTTTTGGGTATTATAACCATTGTTATTTTGGCCATATTTTGGGTATTATAACCATGGTTATTTTGGCCATCTTTTGAGTATTATAACCATGGTTATTTTGGCCATAATTTGGGTATTATGACCATGGTTATTTTTGCCATATTTTGGGTATTATAACCATGGTTATTTTGGCCATAATTTGGGTATTATAACCATGGTTATTTTGGCCATAATTTGGGTGTTATAACCATGGTTATTTTTGCCATCTTTTGGGTATTATAACCATGGTTATTTTGGCCATATTTTGGGTATTATAACCACGGTTATTTTGGCCATATTTTGGGTATTATAACCATGGTTATTTTGGCCATATTTTGGGTATTATAACCATGGTTATTTTGGCCATAATTTAGGTATTATAACAATGGTTATTTTGGCCATATTTTGGGTATTATAACCATGGTTATTTTGGCCATTTTTTCGGTATTATAACCATGGTTATTTTGGCCATTTTTTGGGTATTATAACCATGGTTATTTTGGCCATAATTTGGGTGTTATAACCATGGTTATTTTGGCCATAATTTGGGTATGATAACCACGGTTAATTTGGCCAAGATTTGGATATCCATCATGGTTATTTTGGCTATAATTTTTGATGCAATAACCATCATGATTATCTTAGCAATACTTTGGATAAAATAATCATCATAGTTATCTTGGCCATAATGTGAGTAAAATAACCATCATGGGTATCCTGGCCATAATTTGGGTACAATGACCATCATGATTATCTTGGCCATAATGTGGGTACAATAACCATCATGGTTATCTTGGCAATAATTTGGGTAATATAACCATCATGGTTATCTTGGCCATAATTTGGGTATAATAACCATCATGGTTATCCTGGCCATAATTTGGTAATATTAACCATTGTTATGACGACCATAATTTGGATATGATAACCATGGTTATGACCACCATAATTTGCATATAATAGACATGGTTATGACGACCATAATTTGGATATAATAACCATGGTTATTAAGGCCATAATTTTGATACAATAACCATGGTTATGACGACCATAATTTGGATAGAATAACCTTTGTTATGAAGGCCATAATTTGGATCTAATAACCATGGTTATGACGACCATAACCTTGGTTATGAAGGCCATAATGAGCTGCGTCACGTTTTATGTATTTTGAAAAATTCAGCCTAAATTTTTCAAATGCGTAATTTTCAATCCGCCTTAATCTTCTGCCTCCTTAACCTTCCTTGTTCCGTTTTACTTTACTAGAACTACTTTGGTGTTTTATTTTTATTAAGAAACTATTGTTTTGAAGTTTCCTGCGTTTTAAGAGTAATTTGGTTTAACGGAACTCAAAATATCGAGACGTAGCTCCTTTAAGGTTGCTATTATTTGGATATAATTACCATGGTTGAATATGCTTGTCGTGGCCATAATTTTGGTACCGGTAAATTAAACATGGTTTTCTTGGCATAATTGTGATATAGGTAGCCATGGTTAACTTGTCTATAATTTTGTTATTGGTAACCATCATGATGGTTATGGTGGTCATAATTTGGGTATAAGTAAACATGGTTATCTCGACCATAGTTAGGGTATAAAACGGTGAAAACGAACGATAACATCCGACGATACGGAGTAATCAGGACTCCATTATCAAGGAAATTTATCAATGCAAATTAGAGCACGCGAAGAATTAACATACAAGGTGCGAAGTGCTTAAGAAATACAAAAACAAACTTGACTGTTAAGTTTATGAAATGCTAACTGTAAGAGCTCTAAAGCCCAATTTAAACGTTAAATCAGACTTCGTTCGTGCGAAAGTATTTTCATAAGCTCCGCACCTTGTATGTTAATTCTTCGCGCCAAAATTACTTTTAATGCTGTAATTTGCATGATCTAGACATTTCCCTGATAATGGAGTCATGATTACTCCGAAACGTCGGCCCCGTAAGCTGCACATAATTTGATAATGTGATGAGGAAATTCGTGGTCGATTACAGGACTTGCCACAACAAGCTGGCGTCTATTTGTTAACCATATATTGGCCATCATAATTCGGGCATCGGCAGCCATGGTTATCTTGGCCATAGTTTGGTTATATACGTAACCATAATTATCTTGGCGGGTGTACATGACTTTCTCGAATTATCCCAAACCCCATCTTGTTTAGATGAGCTATGTAAACACGAAAAAAGTACTCTATTACTTAAATAGAACTGGAAATAGTAGTATAAATGATGAAAATGTTGGGCTGACGTTTTCCTTCTTCGGCAATAATGTTAAAAAAAACTCTAGTTCCCATTCTCCTCGTGTAATGATCGCGTAGTTTCCAGCGTTACCGCCGTTCTTGACCAAGCGATAGAGCTTTAGTTCGTGCGTTCAAGCCGTTACTACTTAGCTTCCTTTGTATCAAGAAAACTACATTAGATGTTTTGAAAAAGGGAAATTAAAGTAAGTAAAAAAATGACAAAAAGTAAGAAATGAAAGAAAGTATTGTGCCAGTTTACTGAAGCTATAAAAGGAGACATATTATTGTGGCTCCATGAGGGGCTGTTGATCTCAACTTGCAAAATTCAGGCTGAAATTTTCAAGCTCGAAGATGATTATGAAACACCCCCCCCCCCCCTCCTCCCTCAATCACTTCCCTTAACAATTTACTTGACATCTACTTGATGTTCCATGCAGATTTCCTGTATAAGCTAGCGAATTAGTCATTAGTTTTTATTGTTGTTTACTTCAAAAGCTAAAAAACGAAATAAGAGATAGCTTACACCCTATAAATATACCTTAAATTAGACTTCCCCGTCCAGAGGAAGTCCTATTCCTGAATTCAACTGAGTGTGACAGCGTCCTTTGAATTCTGCGTTGCATATAAAGTTAAGGCTGGCTCAAAATAATCTTTTAAAGAAAAGTTACGCTGTATCAAACTCTTTTCAGATAAAAAAAGGTCAACCATCTCAGCTGACAGTTATCTCAACGTTTCTCTGCTATCAGTCAAAACCCTACCGTTGCCCAACTAACAGTAAAAATTTTGGCCAATATGCAATATGGACAATATGGTCACAACTGCCAACTGCCTTATTTTCTCTTGCAACCAATAATGGAAGTAGCCTCCAATAAAACAAAAACTAATCCCAGGATTAAAAGGGAACCCAAGAAAAGAATAGTTAGATGTCATCCATGACAACCGTTTTGTAGTTAGGGGTCTCCACCCTTAAGGACGTTCGCTCTAATTGTTTATGTGCATCGTTTGTTCGAGTTGCGATGTCACGCCACGCCATGCATCGAGCGCGCGCGGTGAGAAAAAACAAAGGACAAGATGGCCCCTATTTTTTACAGAAACATATTTTATTTACCATTTTCGACAGATTGTCAAAAAATGAACTGTGAATCAAGGTGGGAAGTTTAAAAATGTTCACGTTTTCTGCCCACGCGATATCGAATTCTGCCATCTTGTTACTGTAAGGCGAGTGAAACTATGTTCGCTAAATGTGCAATGTTTCTTTAAGGAATCCCACCAATTGAACAAATCCACTTAATATGCCGCATAAACAGTACTTGGCAGGGAAAATTTCTCTTCAAAGGTTTATGATATGTGGAATATGTTTGAGCTTACAGACACTAGTCTGAAATTTACTTTGACTAGAAAGCCCTGGGCTTGCTCTAGCTACAAAATGATATATTAAATATGTTGGTTAAACTTAGGGAAAAATGTACAACAAGCCCGAATGGAATAATTGGTTTAGAAAATTCTCAAATTCGGTTATTGTCGACACCCGTGGGACTTTTTAAACAGTACGCTTGTTGACATTTTTGATGTTATTAATGATGCGGACATTTCAGTTTTACCTAAACGAAGCAATTGTACAAAAAGGCGGCAAAATCAGTGGTGCGTTGCTTACTCTGAAAGTTGAATGAAACACGTGAAGAAAGCGAGATCGAGAGACAGCAACTGTGTAAATATTTCCGAATCAATCGCTTTAAAAAGCTTTCTTTATCGTGGAAAATCATGACATACGATGTTGTTTAACGGGAAGATCTGAAATTATTACGGAGCTGAACATTGTAATCCTTGTACAAGTCGAATCGAGCATAACTTAACCTTACATTTAATTTACCCGTCGAGAGAACTCGCGGCAGATCAAGAATGAAAATAACTGTGTTGACACGAAGGTCTGGAGCTCTGAAACGAGAAGTCCCTCTGAACTAAAGGACAAAATTAAATGTCAATTGTTGCATGGATCACCACAGATGGAAAGAGAGATCGAGAGAGAAAGAGCGATCGATCTTCGAAGATAAAGTTTATACCGTAGCACGTCTTCAACAGTAAACAGATGGTGGTGCTGTTTTGAAAGCTTTCCCTGCTGGACCTGACAAGCCTTGTCCAAAAATAAGGTAACGAAATTACTGAATTATTATCATAATTTATTGTGAAACCCTGTTTTCACTTCTGGGTAAAGTTGTGTTCTTTTGTAAATATTTCTTTCCGCGCCGAGCAAAATTGTAAACATACAGCTCCTCCATACATGACAACAACTATTCACCGAAGTGTGGAGTTGGCCACAAATATCCCGTTAAATGTTCGTAATCATAACCGGTTGTCGAAGATATTTTAACAAAAGAAAAGTATTTGTTGCTTTATTTTGTTGAGAGATATTTACTGTCCGTTGCGAAAAAGAAAATCCGGTGCAAACTTCATTCTTGAGGCAATCCACTATTCTTTGACATATTAAAAATTGGATATTAAGTGTTTCACTATATAATCGAGAAACTAGGCTTGTTAAAAAAAATACGATAATCACTGCCATGGTAACCTCCGTTGCTAAGAAACCAGTTATAAATTAAACTTTGGTCACTTGTGATCATTATGGTGTTCTAACGAATTTTTATTTCAAAACCACCAGCCTTAGGAGCCAAAATGGCTTCCATTTTTAATGTTGTTTTGTTTGCATTCAAATTAGGCCTTGTTGCCTCCTTCAAGATAAAATTTTCTTTTGATTTTTGAGCTTAAAAACGAGGTAAGAAGGTCTAATTTGAATACCAACAAAAGAATATTAAGATGGTACCTATTTTGGAATAAGGCGTACAGTATAAAAACGTTTTCCTTTGTCCTAAACATGGTAGGTGCTGGACGTTAACATGTTTGTCCAAAACAGGGTCAGGGTTTCAAACCTCCAGCGGCAACCCTATACCCAAACATGGGTCAAGTGTCCCTGCCATAACGTCAAATCCAAACATAATCACAAGGGAAAACAGCTGCGGCACCTCAGCGAACTGAATAACCCAAACGCAAAGCCTTTAGACGAAAGCCCAAGAACTATTTTCGGAACATTGTCATGCTTTCAAAATCCCTCTGAAAACTATATATGCCCACCCCAAATAATCCCCACAAATCATTAGACGGAAAAGGGTTCTGATCATTTAAGCCCATGGGATTATATATATCTTAATATAATTTAATTTCCTACTATATAACTTGTTTAGTGTTTTATATCCTTTCAGTGAACTCATCGAATTTTAAGTTTCGCATTTTTAAACTTAGAGATTTTTACCATAATTTTTTTGAGACGCAAATTCCTTTCAAAAAATAAGCCGCTCCATAAATAAGCCAACCCCCCATAAAGGCCTCCAATCCTACAGCTAATTACTGAAAATTCCACAGCATTTTGATTCTCATATTTAAAATTAACCCTTATTGTCTCGATGATAAAGACGTACCTAATATACCGGGGATTGTTTTGCCCAGATGTTGTTTTTGATGCACTTACACGACTGATCGTGGTTCTTGCAAATGGAATGCGCTGAGAAAATCACGTGATCCTTGCAAGGCAATCACGTAAGTTTGCGTGACTAAACATTGCGTGTTTGCGCTGCTGTCCGACGTACCAAACATCGATTTTAATTCTTTGTGAGGACCTGTAACGTGGACAGTTTGGTGAGTAGAGAAGGTTACTTTTATTAATATCGATATTTGACCACTAAAAACTAAGCAAGTTTATCAATTTCAATTTATTCGCTGTTGTCGTCTTGAAAAGCAAAGCAATTCAGCTTCATGGTTCTTTAAAATGCATGTATCAGTGTGAAACATCAATGCCACGAACAAATCTTGCAGAAACGGGCATTTTTTGACTGAACTTTATTTGAATAGGCTTTGTCGCGTACATATGAACTATTCAAATGTTGCATTTCTCTGCTCGACTATAGGTTTAGTCCTGTTTGTTTTGTAATCGAATCTTATGAGATGCTCTATTGTCTTACATGTAAACTGGACAAAACTGGACTTTCTCTTGTTAATATGTATATTTTTTTCTTCGGCTAATGCAATGTGTTAAGAATTGCAAATTGCCTCGACGGGCTAGCGAGTCGGATAACAACTTGATTTTTCCACAAGGTTCGATGGCACAGTTCAGAGTTGAATTTCGTCACTCTGCTAAGACTTGTTTAGCTTAGCAAAATGCAAGTAATGGCTTTTGACGTACTCGCGAAAGAAATTGTTGCGACAATGTATCAGACAAATTTTGTTGAATAAAAAAACGTTTTATTAATTACACTATTTTATAGGAACGTCTACTTTTGCAGCTGAGGCTGAACGTTCTTATATTTTTTGCGATTTGTGGCTGAAAACGTTCTTGAGACGTTCTTAAATTTTTTATTTCAATAAATTAATGCGGACGTGACCAGGAAACCTTTCAAAGGCAGTGGCGAAAAGTTTAAAGCCCAGGAAATTTTGCGCCCCACTCCTTTAATTTGTGGCCAAGGCCCGAAAGGCCGGAAAATTTTCGACGTATGAAAACTGAAATGTCAGGATACTATGTAGCTGGAAACTTGTGAATAGATATATTTTTAGGATTTCTTTCACGTGGGGACAATAAAAATTAACTGCAGGCCCATCGATTTTTGTTTTCGAAGTTTTATGACGTCAGGTGAAAACCAATTGCAAGAATAATAGCTCCGAACCATTCCGTTGATATATTTTTAAAATTGGCAAAAAGTTGTATCTTAAGCAGACCACATTTTGATACCGAAAATGGGGGTCACCGTGCTTAATTTTGATTTTAATACGTTATAATGTTACTTTGGGTACCTTTTAGATCAAGAAAAGGACCGCTTGTTGATCTATGATTGGGCATTCGTTTGACACGAGATTCGAAACTCTGTGATATCGTGGCGAGAAATCTCTACAAGTTCAGACCTACAGGTGTTCGCGTGATTTTCACGGCGTTCTCGAGCGCGAGAAAAAGTTTCCTAGGTAAGCGTGAAAAAAAAATTGTATTAAAAGTCGCCCAAGCCTTTACACGCTACATAAGCACGCTTAGTTTTCGCCCAGCTTATATGTCAAATCAATGTCACAGAATTAATTTGACGTTTGACAAAAAGGTTTTCAACAGCTTTGCTGAGATCTGTCTTGTGTGTACGTATCTGGAGGACAGTGGAAAAAAATTCTTAATTTGGCTTCAACAATATGCACATATATTTGCCGTTCACTTTATGCTCGACTCGCACAGCTTTCAGCTTTCATTGACAGCATCTTGAAACATGTTCTGTCTTCAGGAAAGGGTAATGTCCATGGACAGACAGCTTTGTGCATTTTTCTCACCAACTGAAGTTATTGTCTTCTAATGCCTTCCTGTGCTTCTTCGTAATTGGTAAGAAAGGAATAAGACAATTACATGTTCAAATCCTAGTTTTCATCCATATAGCGTTATGTGCAATTTAGATTGTAAAACCTCTTAATTAAGGTAGTTTTATGGTAAGCGAATTTTATTGGGGACTGATCTCATCGGAAGAAATTTGTCTATATAGGTCTCCCCTTGCTCTCTGTGAGAACTGAACATGACAATTATACATTTTGCCTTAAACATAGCGACCACGGCCTAATGCGCAGTTTAGCTCATAAAACATACGTGTTAATGGCCGTTTCCTTCTATGAGTCTTGCGCGAAGGGAATCATCGTAGTTCGCGCGCCAAGTCCAGAAGATTTCGTGCGCGTTTCGTCATGAATACAACTACCACAATTCCCTGAGCACAAGTCTCACAGAGTGAATCGGGATTAAGGCTTTTTCGTAGGCTTATTTAAAAAAAGAATTTTTTTATTAGCGGGTCTAATTATAGAAAGGAATAAATAGCTCTTCGAAAATTTTGTGAGAAATATTGAGAAGAAAGTTGCGCCTGAATTATTTTTGGTACAAGTTTTCAATCATTTTCAGTTGTTAAACATGTACAGTAAAAGCTGAACAAACAAATTAATAAATAAAAAAATGTATCGCATGGTAAAACTGCCTTAACCTTAAATACATAATGATATACGGAACAGAGAATAAGTTTTATTGTGATTGTTGTCAAAGGAAAATAACAAACCTATAGGCATTCTATATAATGATTTAAGATACAGAATACGCTCAACAATTGGAGGTCCCATGCAGAAGTTTTTTTTTGTTAAGACCAAAACCCCTTTTTGTGTTATAACCAACGGCATGTACTAAAATCAGGAACACCGGAACAACGGAACGCCACAAAACACGGAACACCGGAACACCAGAAATTTATTGGCATTTTATGGTATTTCTGGTGTTCCGGGGTGTTCCGGTGTTCCGTGTTTTGTGTTCCGGTGTTCCGGTGTTCCTGCTTTCAGTACATGCCATAACCAAATGGATCTCGTGCGTTTTCCCGCGCTTGGCGCGCAGGTAGCATGTATTTTCTTTAGGTTCTTATCGTGTCTCGTTGGATTCTGTATTGTTATAGCTACTTTAGTGTTGATTGTACGCCTGATTGAAAACTACTCTAATGATGGGACTTATTGTATGTCTGAGTGGCAAAAAGTGCGTCTTCCAAGATAAATCACTCGATAAATTTGTCTAAAGCGATATCCGTACGTCTAATAAATCAATAACCTGACAAAAAAAGACAAAATTATTATTATTATTAATTCTTAATAGAATTTGTGTTGGTGACCCACCTTTCCACCTATCAGCTGATAGAAACATCAGTAGCGATCGCAGTCTAATTGTTAATTTGGTGGTTGTCTCAAAAGATAATTGGAAAGATCTCACAAAAATAGTCGACCCACCCACTTCGAAGGTTTAATTATTGTCGGCTCTAGTAAAAACAACGATGTCGGGTGAACTTTGGAAATGCTTTTAAGTGGTTCCTGCCATGTAATGACAACATTCCCCTGCAGTTGAATTCTACATTCAGTTTCGGAATCTTTTTCTTATATATAATGACGGATTGGTTCTTATCATTGGATCGTGGCATTCCCCTTCATCTTACTTTAAAAAGGTCTCGTATATTTTGCTCGATTTTAAGATTCATCGATTCCTTTATTTTGTTCATTTCCCCCCTCACCCAATAGATCATTCAGGAGAGACATTTTTACGATTATAAATGATCCCAATCGAACCATTTGCGGGATTGCGGTTAAAATTAAACTGAAGTTGATTCGTGATTGACAGGCAATGAGTGATGGTGTGAATAAAAAACTATTATTAATGTACACATTTGTTTTGATTTTTAATTTCCATGATTAGTCTCACTCCAATTCTCTAGTCAGCTACACTTTCTAAAAATCCCTTTTCAGCTCACCTTAAGAACAAGGTCCAGTTGTGACAATCCTATGTAGTCCGTGTCATATATATGTATGCATGAAAAAGCTTATCGTATTTTCACTTCTTATACTAGAGCAAATACGTGGGAAGCGTCAAAATAAAGAGAAATAATTTTCTTTAATATCCCGTAGGTTTCTGGAAGTAACGAATAGTTGATAAGAGAGGTCTTTCGTTTGACTTTATAGGTATTCTTTTCCTTTCTGATTTTCTGAAGTTTATCATTTACCTCCAAGTTCTGGAAAGTACAGGTTTACTATCAGGCAGATCTTCGAATATTAGTTAGATTAATAAAAAAAATGCCAGCTTAATGTAGTGTCTTATGCAAACCTCTCAAATTTGTCATTTTATTCAACGCAACAGTTATAACAAAAGCATGAAACGCAAACCCTAAGACAAAGTCAGCTACTATCAATAATTAATTATCTTTCAAACGTGCTCTGTGCCACTTCTGTACTGTAAAGCTATATATCAGAATTAAACGATAATCGTTGTTTGCGTTGTTTGTGGATCGCGTACATAATGTTTACCAAGAACCTTGCGAGATCTTAAGGTCATAATTCCAAAATATTTAGTGAATAGTACAAATTGAAAAATCTTAAACTGATATGATACGATATCTAAAATATAAATATTAAATTGAGGTAGACATTGAAGCCCCAACGGAATGAATTCCATTTAATTTCAGTTACTTGCTGTGGGCTTTTGCCTTCTCTTTGTTAAGTTGATTTATTGATACGGAAGGCTGTGCCATGCTTCAGATCATCTAAAGAAAGCTAATCAGTAGGAAACTCATTAAAATGCTAAAGCTACAACGCAAACAGATATGCAACTACATATTCTAATTGGTTCATTTCTTTTAGCGAACACTGCATGGAGTTAAATGGCGGAACCGTTTATAACTCATCCCGCGGCAAGCACACACAAACGATAAAGGCATCACGCAAGAATTATATTAAAAACATCACGGAAAGTCAACAAACGATCATTAAAGATTACTTGAGAATGACACTAGTAACTAGTTGATTGTGCAAAAGGAAATACACATGCTTTCTTGGAATTTAGGGGGCTTGAAATCTTGGCCCCAAAACTAAAATCAAATTGTAAAGGAACTGGTTGAGTGGCCATCCATCGTTGCCATTGGCCAAAAGAAACAATATAGATAGAAAATAATCTAATCCCTGCTGCGTGGTAAATTTCACCAATTAACCAAAACGAAAGTTTATTCAGTCTGAATCCTGTCGAAACTGCTAGACACGACTGATCCATATTTAATTTGTATGACAGACCGACGTACATATACCACTTCCCGTTGTTGACACATCCATCCAAAGAGGCAGGCAATACCGAAAGTGTAGCGCTGTTGAGGAACTTATTTACCGGTAGGTAACAGACGCTGTAAAGTAAGTATCGGTATCCATCTTCTCTAATGGTGGACAAAGTAAATTCCATCGTCAGTGTAAGCAATTAGTGTACAGACCTTGCCAGCGAAACTTATGCCATCATCTCTTCTTTAAAAAAATGAAAGGAATCAGCGTCCTACATATAAAGAGCCTCACGATCCACGATCGCCCTGAAATATCTGAACACTAGGCAAAGGCAGGTATAAAAAGCGACGAAACCATCGAATTATCCAAACTTCAACAGCCCTAGTAAATGGCAATAGTATATCTGTCACTCGCTGATCAATCTGTTCAAACTCAGTGGTATACAAATTCTTGTTAAAACATTAGAAGCCCGTTCTCAATCAACAATTCAATCAGAAATTCTTGTTAACCATGTAACTGTTAGCAGCTTTACTCTCGACAAGGTAGAAGTTGCACGACCAGGATGCAAATTGTGATCTACTTTTGTGTTTTAGTGGTTTTATCTCCAGGCTGAAGTACAGGGATACGATCTCTATGATTAGTGGCAACCAGGATTTTCGTTACTGAAGCCCTATGATTGTTTCTCAGAAGAAAACTTTGGAAAATTAAATCTATATCTGACCATTGTCTTGAAGCCTTCGGCAAAAATTACGTCGCAGATCGTATCCTAAGATTTTATTTCGCTAGAAATCTCTGAACTATGTTCTGTCTGTTTCATTACTGCACTCTCAGCCGGAATGCGCGATTATACATTCATTTTGACAAGAAGCAATAAATCACTTTTGCGAAGTGCATTGTTTTAAATCGATTCAAAATTTAACTGAGACTGACAAGAGGAACTTTGCAGCAAGCCCCCTCCTATGAATAGGCCAATGAGCTACAGAGTGCTCAATATCAAAAGATTCATTTAGAGTAGATCAATTCCTATTTTGTTTTTAAGCTATTGACACCTCAAGTTTAAGCAATATCATCATCATCCTCTGCTTGACTCCAATGCTATGATGTAATCAAACTTATTTTTTCAGTTTGAAAGCAGTATTTTGCACACGTTTTGTTCTTTTACATGAAAATGTATTGCCATAACAGCAAATCAATGAACTGAAACGAAATACTGAATAGAAGAAATGAAGTTATTCTTAGTTGCTAAAGAAAACGCCGACTCCCCCGATTATTTATTTTTCAACAGCCAGACTGAAAGATCAGAAAACGAAGCATTCTATTGTTTCTTACCATGTTTAATGAAACTCGTAGAAATCCATTCGTAATGCCAAAGTTAAAAGTTATTGGAGCATTTTATCATTGAGTTATAATTTTCTTGACAGGCGCACTTAATTAAAATTTAGTGTTAATTTAAGTTATGAATGCCATTGCAAAGGAGCACCGAAGCAGCATGAGAAACCCCATAGCAATTTTGAAGAGGGTCTTAGCACCGTAAAATACTGAAGTTTTAAGGTGGTTCAAAACAGTTTCTAGCACTTTCAAAGACTTAGAATTTGAAAAAAACTCGAACTTTTCGAAAATTTAAGGTGGCTGTGATCCCCCTCCACAGAATGTTTTTAAACTTTGCAAAAAGTTGCATCTTATCATGCTTATCAAAATTCGATAATAAAAATGGGGGTCACCGAGCTCGTTTTTGACTTATTAGCAGTTAAAGCTAAAATTAAGGGTGTTTTAGCAGGTCAAATTGTTTCTATGGTAACCTATTATGCCACGAAAATGATAACAACGTGTTCACCAATGATTTGGCAGTTTTTTAATACCATGATTGTAGCAACAACTGATAAAGAGTGGTTATAATGACTCATCAGAAGTCTTGGATAGTGCTGGAAACTGTTTTGAGCCACCTTAAATCGATAGTGGGTTGACATGATGTAAACACAAGAGCAGGAAATGAAAAATCACTTTCATAACGTAGATCAACAGTTAAGCATGACGTTTGTTTTTCCCGCGAAACGCAAAAATTCAACTTCTGTGGTTGGCCGTTAGGCGTTTGTGCGCGGAAATAAGCCGGTTCGTGTTTGTTGTGAACGAGTGATTTTCCCCCTATTTTTCTGAGAGATTTATTTGAGAATTAGATAAAAAGGTAACAAAACGAAAGGCAGGCTCGCGTTCGCCGTTTGCCGTATAGCGTCATGCTTAATCTCTCGATTATATGGGATTTCTTATCTTGAAATGCTGTTTTAGACTTTTAACTTTTAACTTCCTCCTTTTTCATATCTTATAACAAAAAATTCAAATTTATCCTCCCTCTCTCCACATCATATTCTACAACAAGAAACACTATTGTTTGGGGCCTGCTCTGTTTGCTGGAAAGGGTGTTTGAGATAAATCAACAGACTCAAATTTTATTTTTGGATAAATTTTGGCTATGTGGCTAGCCACATAGCTGGTTTAATGATTAACTTCAATATTAATAAAAGACAAATGAAAGGAAGCCCTACCCAGCAAAGGTGAGGGCAAAAGGTCCACAAAATGCGCCTCTAATACGTGCAGATAATGATATGTGGCTAGGACCAGCGTGGGGGAAGAGGGTAAAGAAAAGAAGGCGACGATTAAGCTGTTCGCTTGTGATGGGTTCGTCGAAAACCACGAGGGATGGATAGATCGCCTAGAGGGTTCCCAGAATGTCCAATACGTTGCAACCCTATTGAAATGCCCTAGTCAGCTTAGTACTTAATTTTCATTGTCTGGACAATAACTTCTATACACGCATTTACGCAGAAGTGCATTCCGTTTTTAAACTCTTGATGAAGATGATCACGCTGGATAATCTCCATCTGATGATTTTTTCGTTAAAGGAGTCCCGTTTGGATACGACTTCTCTTTTATCTTTGGCAAAGTTTTCAACATTACCGCGCGATGGCGTCGTCCGATAAGCCATCCATGAGTCTGTCCACTTATTGACAATGAAATTAGCCAATGAGCGCGCGATAATTTCTGCAATTATAGTAAAAACTTTCTTTGCAATTCCTCTTGAAAGGTCCTTGCTATTATGTTGATCTATCTCTTTGTTTGGTTTTATCAACTGGGTTGATAATGTCAATTGGCCATCGTAAAGAGATTCAAAAGCTGACGTTTCGAGCGTTAGCCCTTCGTCGGAGCGACGACGAAGGGCTAACGCTCGAAACGTCAGCTCTTGAATCTCTTTACGGTGGCCAATTGACATTATCAACCCAGTTGATAAAACCAAATTATATTGTTATACTTCCCACCGACGCAGCACCACAGTTTCTTTAGAAACTTACCCCCTCTATCTCTTTGTTTGTCTGTCTCTTTGTTTCCTGGCTTTCGTTTTTTTAAGCTCATGTTCAAACATCATACCTTCACGCCCACGTTCTTCAAACAATACTAAAATACAGACTGTGTTAAAATTACTGCAGTGTGTGGCTTTCTGGGCAACTGGTGTTAAATGTTACAGAAAAACAAGTAAATTGTATTTACTGCTACTTATATTTCTCCACTGACCTTTTTTAGTGCTGTTTTCTTTTTACATTATCGAGTTTAAGTTGAACTGGAAATTTCCAAGAAAGTAATTTAAAAAGTTTCTTTCTGGATCACAGTTTATATTATATATATATTCTACCGGCTATCATTTTGGAAAATTATCAGAATGTTCAAGCTTGGCAAACTTGTACCATAAATAAATAATGCGATGATTATAGTTAAATCGTAATTTATAAAAATGGTTAAATGTACAAATAGTTTAAGGAATTGCAATGCGCTAATTTTAATAAGATTCGTAGAGGCTCTTAGAGTAAAAATTTAAAACAGGTTTTGTTGTCAGAAAAGTTCCGTAAATTGTACTGTTTTTATAATACAACGATTAACTTTGTTAAAGAAAAATTCAACAGACAAAGAAAATCATCGAAGATCATCGAAAAACCTCGTGTCTATCTCCTACCATCTCCTTCTGCTCGGGACCTTGGCCTGCAGGTGGACAGTACTCTAAGCTATCATGAACATGTCACCCAAACAGTGTCCATGTGCATAGGTAGCTTATGTCAGATAAATAGGGTGAAGCATCTGTTTGATGCTAGGACATTACAACGGGTTATAGATGCTTTAGTGTTTAGTAAGTTATACTACTGTTCTCCGGTGTGGTCCAACACTTCAACGAAAAATATCTCGAAGCTGCAGAAGGTTCAGAATTTTGCTTGTAGAATCATCACTCGAAAGCGGAAATTTGACCATATAACACCGGTATTAAGAGAGCTAAGGTGGCTCCCCGTGACCAGTTTTCTTAAATACACACTTGGAGTTTTAGCATTTAAATGTGTTAAGGGATTAGCCCGTAGCTACCTTTGTCATAGATTTAAGACACGTGCTTGCGTTCATGACTTTAATACTAGATATAAGAATAACTTGAATATCCCAGCCTATAAGTCAGCTTCTGGGCAAAAACACATTTTTATACCGCGCAATGAGTTTCTGGAATTCTCTTCCACGTGAAATAAGAGAATGTGATAATTTGCCAATCTTCAAGAGACATTTAAAGGAATTCCTCAGTAGTTTTTAATTAGCAATACGATATATTTTAACATCTATTGGAATTTTATATCCTTAATTTTTTTAATGTACTTAGCATTGATTGCAATTAGTTTTTAAAACCCATTTGGTGGAAAACTAATAAAGTCTTATCTGATCTTATCTTACTAATTCAAAGGCGACAGACCACAATCTCAATGTTGGCTCCTGTAATAAATATCTAATTGCCATAACCGTTCATCAGTAGGATGCCTAAAATGCTTGTAATCCCACAATTGGTTTCGGCTCCATTAAATCCTATACCAATTGCAGAACATTTCAGGTGGAGCCACCCACGATGTTAGCACAGTTACTGACAAGAAAAAGTAATAAGGAAAACAACGAAAAATAAATTAAACCGTTAAATTGCGAACTAAGCATACACGTCAACGAAATAAACCAAATGAATAGAGGGGGTAAGTTTCTAAAGAAACTGTAATGCTGCGTCGGTGGGAAGTATAACAATATAATTTGGTTTTATCAGCTGGGTTGATAATGTCAATTGGCCACCGTAAAGAGATTCAAGAGCTGACGTTTCGAGCGTTAGCCCTTCGTCGGAGCCAATCCAACGACGCTTCGCTCCGACGAAGGGCTAACGCTCGAAACGTCAGCTCTTGAATCTCTCTACGGTGGCCAATTGACATTATCAACCCAGCTGATAAAACCAAATTATATAAATAAACCAAACACGCGCACCACATACGAAAATACGCGCGCGCCTTCAAATCCAAATGAAGGACCCGGAAGCAGCGCGTATAAATGAATTAGAGTTACAAAGACGAAGTAACAATTACAAACAAGCAAAGGATACGTTGTTGGTTCTCAATCACAAACCGCTTATCTCAATTCCCGAAGTGTAATGTCATATTTAACGCAAATGATTTCACCGTGGCGCTTGAAGAATTTATTAAACGATTTGAGAAGCGCAGTAGTGTTGAAGCCTTGGTGATGAAGACGTGAAGAAAGACTACGAAGCCTGTCTATAAAGTCCAATTTGGATGAGCAAATTCTAGCATATCGCACCAATTGAGATATGTAAACACCATAGGCCGGATTGGCTGGGATGTTGCTGTCCATATGAGGAAAGTTTACAATCCGGGATGAGAAGTCATCTCTCTTGTCGTAGACACTTATACGACAAGATGTGTTGTCGTCTCCCTGAATAATCTTACTGTCAAGGTAACACACTTCATTTGAAGCCAAGGTAGTGTTTTTCAGTTCCAGTTCTGACGGGTAAATTTCGTGGATACAATTTCCAAAATTCGCATTGTTGACGCTGAATAAATCGTCGATATAGCGAAAGGTATTACTGAATGTTGCGGCCTTAGACATGTCTTGTTTCATAGTTTTTAGCATGAAGTCGTACTCGAAAGTATGGAGAAATAGATCAGCCAATAAAGGCGCACTGTTAGTGCCCATCGGTATACCAATAACTTGCCGAAAAACTGAGTTTCCGAAACGGACGTAGATGTTGTCGATAAGAAAGTCAATAGCACAGCAAAGTTCTCTACAAGAAAAGTAACTGTATTTCGACGACTTCTTATCATTCGTCCAGAAAGTGTGGTAGTTATTGGCTGCAATGAAACTCTTTCCTCTGGTGCTAAAAACTCTTTCCAGTAGATCATGCAGTTGAAGTTTAAGTTTGGCGTGCGGTAGGCTTGTATATAGAGTTGAAAAGTCCCAAGTGCTTAACTTGTTTAGCGAAAGTTGTTTGTCTTGCAAAGTGCGAAGTACATCCAATGAGTTGTTGATGATCCACATGCTGTTAATACCTGTTCTTTGTAGAATAGTTTTACAATAAGCATGACAATGATTTTTAACTAGTTTGAGGCAATTAGTAATTAATTTAGATAGTTTAGTAGTGGTACAAGAACTTGATCCTGCAATAAATCGTGCTCTGTATGGTGTTTTGTGAAGGTTAGGTATCCAATACATTTGAGACAAATTTTTCTCCTTCTGATGTAATGTGATGTTGAATACGTCGTCCAAAGTTGTTGCGTGGTTCCGTATAACTTCATCAGCTGTGACGTCTTGAGCTTCATATGTAGAGTTGATGGTAGTGCTAGAATTAATTCCAAGTTCTTCCATTAGAGTTTGCACGTAATAATACTTGCAAACAAAAATGATGTTGTTTCCAGCTTTATCAGCAGGGACTAGAACGTACTTTTCGTGTAGCTCATTAAAATACGCCTTGACGTGACTGTCTTCTAAGACTTTAGGACTACCAGAAATATTTGCGACGCTGTAAGGTGTTGATTCTCTTATTGATGATGAGTTTTACTGTCTCGGACCATTCCTCTAATGCTGACACGTGGGCACCTTCTCGTTTACTCCATTTCTTGGTGTAATAATCTACAGCCGTTGTTAAGATCTTCTTGTTAAAGGTTCCAATCGATTGTACTCTTCTCTCTGTATTTCGGTCCTTTCTCGAGTAGACGTCTAAGTCTTCTGTTCTGAACGATACACAGGTCACCGGTTATAACATGACCATGAGGTTCGTAACGAAAGGCGGAAGATTCGCAGTCGCACGATGAAGTTGCAGTATTAAAATCATTTAAATCAATGTTCTGTAGTGTTTCATTATAATTAAACACGCTTCTAGAAATATTTCTGGTGTATCGATAACTTATTAGTGGGGGATCCTGCTCCTGAAAATAAATGGGTACCTTAGATTTAACTAGTTTGTTATGAAAAATATTTGTTAAATTTACCTTATCTATTCCTTTACTGTGAAAATAAATTTTGACAAAACGCCTTTGAGGTCTAGTGTTAGAGTTACAACCAGTGCGTACTGGGTAAAATAGCCTTTTAGTGCAAACATCAAAAACATAATATTTCATACGCAAGGAAAAAATGTGTTGTTCTCATAATTTAGTTACTATACCTAGTAACAATTCGATTAGCAAGTTATTTATGCTAGACAAAGCAATGTTGAACAAAGGGATTTCGTGGGGAACAGTAACCACATTTTTTCTAATCCTTTTCCTTCTAAAGGAAACTCGTAGTTGCTGGTAAAATCAAACGTTGAGAAGTAAACAATCTTCATTGTCATAGTGAAATTGTGTTGTCTTTCTTTCTTGGACAGGCATGAAGCTAAGTACAGTAACATTTTAGATATTTTAAAAAGTATGTAATGTGGATTCTTTGAGTATTGGGCTTTCCGATTTTGTCGGCGTAACTTCGCGGAAGTTCACTCCAGTCGTCCGCGCGCGCACTTCGAGAATTGAGTCCAACTAAGAGGTGATCACGTTTATGGTAGCTTTGTTTTCCACTCAAAGGCACTTTTACTTTTGTTTAACAGGTTTTTGAGAGGTTGATGAGAAATGTACTGACAAAGCTGCTTAGTTTAAACATTGACACTCTCGGAAGCAGTTTTATTGTTCTAATTTCATAATCTGTGTAGGCGAGGTGGCCTAATGGTTAGTGCGCTGGACTCCGTATTGGACTGTTCGGGTTCGAGCCCAGCTGGCCGGGGCACTGCGTTGTGTTCTTAGACAAGGCACTTTCACATTGCCTCTCTTCACCCAGGTGTACTTATAAATGGGTACTGGCGAATTTACTGCTGGGGTAATCCTGCAATGGACTAGCATCCCATCCAGGGGGAATGGAAATACTCTCTGTCGCTTCATGCTAAGCAAACCGGGATAAGCTCCGGCCTGATAGGCCACTAGGCTCGTATGCAAACTTTGCCTTTAATTTCATAATCTAAGGATGATTAATTTTTTCCTGAGCCACACCTACTAACTACAAACGGAGGGAGAGCATGCGCGGTTGCGGTGTGCTGTGGCACGTTTCCTGAAGCAGCGTGTTCTCTGTCTCCAATATTCTTCTTTGATATGCCATACAACATCAAATCCTTCGTTAAGTAATGTTTAAACTTGCCGATGCATAAAACTAAAGGGAAACATAAACGAGGTGACCGCGGTTCAACTGAAGAGGAGGTTAATGCTTCGAAGCGAGCCAATATGGCGGCCAAGTCAAATGATCTTGAAGACAGAGCCACTTTTGACGATGAAAACCTGGAAATGCCTAATGAACCTACGCGTGCGGAGCTTAAAGCAATGTTGGTCGATATTCAAATCAGTATATCAAGTATTTTGTTAGAAAACCAAGAAACAAGAAAGGAGGTCGCTCGACTAAAGGAAACAGTACTCGAACAGAGGGCAATAATTAAATCGTTGGAAAAAACGCTGGCGGGCACCAAAAAGCAATGTGAAAAAAATGATGAGGAGCTGGCAGCCGCTAGAAGATGCATTGATGAGCAGAGCGAGGAAATCAGTGAGCTCTATGACTTACAGGACCAACTGGAGCAATATACAAGAAAGAATAGTTTGGAAATTCATGGAATCCCCGAAAGTGCCTATACTTCGACAGAAGAAGCTGTCCTAAAACTGGCAGTTGCGCTCGAAGTCCCTGTTCAACCCCAAGACATTGAGATAAGTCACAAACTTCCAGGTAAAGGTATAAAGCCGATCATCGTAAAATTTGTCAATCACAAAGTTAAAACTCGGCTCTACAAAGAGAGAATAAGACTTAAAAATGTAAGTATCTCTGATTTATTCCCTTCGGCGACCTCTGCAGTTCGTACAGAGTCGACCCGTATTTTCCTTAACGAAAGCCTAACCTCTTACAGACGAAGAATCTTAAATCGGGCAAATGAAATGAGGAGGGACGGTTTGCTACTGAGTGTATGGACTCTGGACGGAAAAATTTTTGTGAAAACATCGCCAAGTGGTAATCCCATCAGAATTTATGAATTAGAAGATCTTGAAGCCATTTAATTTTAATGGTAATTTAAAACGTATGAAGGACTTTTAGAGAAAGGCAAACAAAATCGAAAATATATTTAATTTGGGGACAGACGGACTGGTTGGAGCTTTAAAGGAGAAGGACTCTCTACTTTCTCGATTCTTTTTTGTTTTTTTTTTAACCTAAGTTCGTTAATTGTGTTTTGTTTACTTTCGCTTCATATTTGCGTTGTTTCAGTTTTTTGTTATTTGTAATCTTAAACTTAATTCTGTTTTCAGGCTTATGGGTACTACCACAGATAATTTAAGTATTTTGTCTTTGAACGTTCGAGGAATAAGAGATCAAACCAAAAGGAGGAGTATATTTTCATATTTGAAGGATCAAGGAGCAAATGTTTATTTCCTACAAGAAACATATTCTGAACCGAATGACGAAAATATTTGGAGAAATGAATGGGGCGGCCAACTTTTCTTTTCCCATGGCACTAATCACAGTAAAGGAGTATGTATTCTAATTAATCCTTCCGTGAACTACGAAATTGACCATTCTTATGTCAACACCTCAGGCCGAATAGCTCTGATAACTATTGTCTTGGGGTCCCAGAAGGTATCTTTATGCAACATTTACGCACCTAACAATCAGAGTAATCAATTGGAGTTTATGCAAGAACTCAACAATTGTATCATTGATAAAACAGAACTTACTACGCTCATTATAGGTGGCGACTGGAATTGTACGCTTTCAAAAAAAGATAAAATTGGAGGGACGCCGTGGAAGCCGACTAATTATAGTAACCTGATCTTAATAACCATGGACATGTTTGACCTGGTGGATATTCAAAGAATTCGCTACCCAAAGCTTTGCAAGTTTACATACGCGTCAAAAAATCTAAAAATGAAATCGAGACTCGATTTTTTTCTGGTCGCCAAAAACCTCACAAGAAGTGTCAAGAAATCCGAAATCTGTCCCTCTATAGCACCAGATCACAATGCTATCTACATCTTTTTGTCTTGGCCAAGTAGCACCCCTAGAGGCCCTGGCTTTTGGAAATTTAACAACACCCTGTTAAATGATGAACATTACGTTGCTATGATCCGGTGCACATACACACAAATTCGGAGCTCTTATAGCCATTTAGCAGACAAGCGGCTCTATTGGGAGATGTTGAAGATGGAAATAAGAAATGCTACCATCTCTTATGCAAAACAGAAAGCTAAGGCGTCACATCACCGGGAAAAAGAAATCCAACGACAATTAGACCACTTGGATGCTATTATTTGTAATCATTTCTTCTCCAATCAAATTGAGCATGTGTTACAAGAGTACGATAATCTCAAAACAGAACTTCGATCAATCTACGAGAATAGAGGAAGACAAGCTATGTTTCGTGCAAAATGTCGCTGGATAGAGAAAGGAGAGCGCCCAACAAAATATTTTTTTAATCTAGAAAAACAAAATTATAATAAAAAGACTATAGGTGAATTACGACTTCAAGACGGCTCAATAACGAATGATGACAAATTAATTCTTAAACACATTGAAGCGTTCTACAAGGACTTACTTACATCACAAAACACTTTCAGCGAAGATGCGTTCGACAGTTTTGTCCAGAATTTACAGATACCTAAACTTTCAGACGACGAACGGGATAGCTTGGAAGGCCCTCTGAGATTTGACGAATGTAAAAAGGTTCTAGAAACATTTGAAAACGACAAGTCTCCTGGTGAGGATGGGTTTACCGCCGAATTCTATAAGTTTTTCTTTGATTTACTTGGAAATGATCTTTTAGCAAGTTTTAATGAGGCCCACGCGACTAACGAACTTACTATCTCACAACGAAGAGGGGTGATTGCGTTGATTCCTAAAGAGGATGGTTCCTTACTTGAATTAACGAACTGGAGGCCTATAACATTATTGAATGTAGATTTTAAGATAGCAGCGAAAACAATAGCTAAACGTCTCGAGTCAATACTCCCCAAACTTATTCATCCGGATCAAACGGGCTTCGTTAAAGGGAGGTTTATTGGAGAGAACATACGGCTTATATCGGATCTCATGGAATACACTAAAGTGCAAAACATACCAGGAATATTATTATCGCTAGACTTCCGCAAGGCCTTTGACTCTATTGAATGGCCATTTATAATGAAGACGTTAGACTACTTCAATTTTGGTACAGACGTAAAAAGATGGGTTAGTACTTTCTATACGAACATAGAAAGCGCTGCTCTCAACAACGGCTATGCAACAAACTGGTTTAAGCCATCAAAGGGTGTGAGGCAGGGCTGCCCCTTGTCCCCTTACTTGTTTATCCTCTCAGCTGAAATCTTAGCGAATAAAATCAGGCAAGAACCTGAATTCAAAGGAATTAATTTGTTCGGAAATGAAGTCAAACTATCGTTATTTGCGGATGACACTAATATTTTCAGTGCTGACTTAGCCTCTGTGGAAAGAGCAATGGAATTAGTAGAAGAGTTTGGGAAGATAGCCGGTTTAGTTCTAAATGTAAAGAAAACAAAGGCGATCTGGCTAGGAAAGTGGGCAAAGAATAAGAGCAACCCCCTCGGAATGAAATGGATGCGTAGCCCTGTCAAAATACTTGGAGTTTATTTCTCGTACGACGATAAAGGAAATGAGGACCATAATTTCTATCAAAAACTGAAAGTATTACAGACGAAATTTGATATGTGGAGTGCACGAGATCTGACTCTGTTTGGAAGAGCTATGATAATCAAAACTCTTGGTATATCTCAGCTAATTTATTCTGCATCAAATCTCCCCGTCCCCGCAGGTTTCGAAGATATGGCTAGAACCAAATGCTTCAAATTTCTTTGGAGAAACAAGAAAGACAAAATAAAAAGATCCGGACTCTACCAAGATACAAATAAAGGTGGATTACGTATGACTGACATGGGCCTAATGTTCAAGTCACTCAAACTTGCTTGGATTCCTAGATTACTGTCCGCCGGCAAGAAAAATTGGTGTACTGTTCCAAACCATTTCTTCAGAAAAATGGGTGGGTTAAATTTTTTACTAAGGTGCAATTATAACGCAAAGTACTTTAACCAACTTCCTGCTTTTTATAAAACTATCCTTGAGTCTTTCAGTGAATTGAAAACTCTTTATGGATATGATCAATTTCAGGATGTAATTCTGTTCAACAATGAAGACATATTAGTTGATGGGAAGCCAGTATACATCCATGATTGGTTTAAGAGAGGAATTGTTTCCATTAATGATCTTCTTAACGAGAACGGAAAATTCCTAACTTTCAAGGAATTTTCTGATAAATATGGATGTCAAACCAATTTTCTGCAATATTACCAAATAATAAGCGCAATACCAAATCGTTTATTGTCCAAGGCAACTGACAATGCTACTTTCAACAAGCTTTTCTTCACGGGCGGTGACGAAATTTTCAAGTTCAAAGATAATATTGAAATTCATCTGGGTAAAGCCAAATCAATGGACTTCTACAAATTGTTCAACAAAAAAACCCACATAGGCAACCATACTGGTGTCACTCGCTGGACCGAAAGGTTATCATTAAATGAAGATCACTGGCCCAGCATATTCAAGTCAATGAGAAAAGTTTGTAAAGAAAATAAACTCAGGGAGTTTCATTTCAAGTTCGTTCATAGGATAATAGTAACCAAAAGAGAACTATTCAAATTCGGTATCAAGAATGATGATGAATGCCTTTACTGTGGACTAAATGATTCCATTGACCACACATTCATCGAATGCTCTTTTGCGAAGGCATTTACAAGCAAGGTTCTGCAGTGGTTTAATGAAACCAATGCATTTCATATCATCCCGACAACAGAAGAAATGCTGTTTGGTGTATTTAATAAGTGCTATGATAAGACAATGGCGAGAAAATTCAATTATACAATGCTCTTTATGCGCCACTATTTATATTCATGTAAGCTAAATGACAAATCCCTCTCCTTCAATGAATTTATTTCTAAGATCAAAACTAAATACCGTCTCGAAAACATTACATGAACCAATACAGAAAATAGAAATAATAATCCTCCTTCTGGTTTTGTATCTCACATTAAGTGAAATGAAATATGGAAAACATACACATATATTGTAATAATACATTATATGACAGCAGGGGTAGTTCAAAGGCCTGGAATCTGTATTAATTTTTTTTATGTTATTTTAGTATTGTAAACTCTTTTTTTTTTCATGATTATCCTTTAATTTTATTTCAGTAAGATGTAACTTTGTTCCTTGTCATTAAATAAATATGAAAAAAAAAAAATAAATAAAAAAAAATAAATAAATAAAATAAAATTAAAAAAAAAAAAAAAAAAAAAAAACTACAAACGGCAAAAATCATCTTCATCTCTGAATATAGAATATTGATTCCTTCCCTACTTAAAGCGTCCTAAAAATTCTATCCACTACCGCGGAACGTCCGTTAAATCGGAAAAACCTCAGAAATGCACTGTATTTAAGCAGTTTTTGATGTATATTTCACATCTTTGGAATAATACTGCATTGTTTATTTTTTTACATGTACACTGGTGTAAAGTATATTTAAATATAACAATTAAGATCGTTTCCGCTGAAAATTCGAGCGATAACGGCAAAAATAAAATTATCAAAAAACTGCCAGCATGGTGGCATTTTCAGGTAGAGTTAAGAAAACTAATCAAGACTGTTTTTCACAATCTGACCCCGTGAGAGAAGATTCAATTTGTAGTTATCCGTATTTTAGTCAAGGCGGACGTTTCACGTCAGTTCAAAACAAAATTACATGCGTTTTAAAGCAGTTTTACGAGTTTTCTTGAGAATACTTCAGAAATGTAATCGTTGGGTCACTTACAGCAATGAATTAAAGTAGCAAAAGTGAGGTATTTCAAATAGTACTTAAAATGTTCCCGTGCTTTGATTAGATTTTTAATAATTAATGTTTGCTCTTACTGCTCGCACTTTGAGTGGAATCCGTCAGTAACATTTCCGACATTTAATCAGTTGCTCATAAGTAATTCCGTCCTAACCAATGTTTATATTTGATGGATTTGGCCTAGACAGTGTCAAACTAGCGATCATTTATTTATTTTTCAGAGCAAGCTGCCTGGTGTAGAACAAGCACCTCCCGATTAACGTTTACAAGGAAGTAAGTTGATAAGCGTAAAAGTAGAAAGATATTCTACCTGGCGTGCATTGCATCGATGGATACGCTGTGAGAATTCAGTCAGAATCAGTGTGTCTAGGTCTCTTGAGTCATAATCCAGTAACAATCTGAGTTGGTGAGCTAGGGGCAGCTTATGTTCTGATTAAACATAAATAACAGGCATAAAGAATTGACCCAAAAAACGGCAAATATCCCCATGACAATGCCCCTTTAACAACATTATGTTAGAACAGGAATTTTTCAGATTGTTTTCAGTGGTATATTCTGGATTCACGAGATTTTGAAGTCAGGGTTTAGTTAGCGGAATGTTTGATTCCACAGCGTGCCATCTAAAGTCTGCATTTTTCCTTCAAGGGGTGTCTGTGAGATGCCATCTCTTTCGGTTTGAAATGTTTTTGACGTCGTTATCGCTCCCTTCGGTCCTTAAAGGGACATAGAAACCCTATTTTTACCTACACTGCACGATTGTAAAAGCCTTTCGTTTAGGTGCTTTGCTAACGTTAGCTACTGGTGATTCTCACTTAACGTCATTAAAATTCTTAAATCTAATGCTGTATTTGCACCAAAGCTAAAAATATTTAATAAGCCTTAGTTACCATGAATGAAATCATCTTTCGCAATGAGTATACAGTTGCATTCAAATCAAACTGGGAATCCTTGAAACAGTTGTTTACCATACAGAGTGGAAACAAATTTGTGAAGGCACACGTAAGAATTTACTTTAAACCTACGTAAAAATTCATTCTTTCAGTCTTCTGTTGCTGATTTTCTTTTTATTAAACCTTGTTTAATTAAACATGTTATGTTAGTGTAGCCCGCGTACCTGGCGGCTTATTTTGGTGGCGCGCTCGATCGAAACAAGCAGTAAAAACCAGAAGACGAGAGGGCCTGAGAGAGAGCGCAGTGAATAACCGCCTGCCCGAATGGCATACTTTTGACAAAAAACATAAACTCTAGACAAAATTCTAGACAAACAACATAAACCTCTAAAGTATTCACAGTTTTATTATCAATTCAGTGCTTCCCGGATGAACGTGTTTCTTTAAATTATTTTGTCAAAAAAGGAACGAACTTTTTGTCGTTTGATATATCAAAATTAAACATAGCAACGATGCTTTGTGGTTAATCGTCTATATTTGTTTTTATTTCTTGGTATAAGTCTCTTGTGGGACTTAGACAAAGGAAAATTCGAATTTTTACTACCCGAAGGCCTCGGACCCATGTCAGAATTTTGATGTATCGAACGTGGGGGATATTCTCTTGATGGTCACCATATTTGTGCTCTAATCCAGTAATACAAACATGACTGCCCCATGCTAATTACTGCAATTTTCTTAAAATTATTTTCGTAAAAAATTACTTGGTTGTGAAAAACGCAACACAATTATCATTTGGACAAGGTGTTTATTTCTCCCTCCTCTTTAACCCGATGGTTTTTTGTAACTGATGGAACTATAGCAATATGCGCTTCGAGCTCGTGCAGTGCGACACACAAAAAGATGTCAGGCAGATGGTGGAAAATTATTCTGATCAATTGTCCTTATAAAGAAAACACAACCTAAAGATTCTTTCAGTTACTTTTCTGCTGTTTCCCCGTTGGATTTTTTCTCGATAATTGTTAAACATCACGCCTTAAAACAGATTAGCTTTAAAACAGATTAAAATCAGACAACTGACAGGTGAATTGAAAAACCTCTGCCCTTGGCCGACACAACAATGCCCTAAAACTGTTTCTTTTGCATGATTTTTTCTCCCAGCAACTAAAAGTAGGTTCTTTTCTAAATGCTTTGGACCTGAACAAGGGATTGCAACAAATGACAGAGAGAGGTATTCCCTAAGAACATCAGTTTGAAAAAGGCTATTTTAAGGTAACGAGTTCAATGTTGATAAAAGTGCCAATGTTTGAAGTTTTTTAAGCTTCCCAACGTATTTTAAAGTAAGCCTTTTATGATCTAAGGCCGATATGTCTGCCTTGATGGCAATTTATATCCATTTTGACAATAAGGAGTTTGTTCCTCGTCATTCTCTCTGAGGTTTGGATGGACTTGAGAAGTTTTGAGAGTACACACACAGCTAGAGCTTCCCTCATTTGGAAGTAAGAGCTGGAAATCTCGCATTTCTGTGGTGCTCTCTAAAATTCCCGCATGCATCCACGACTGGCATTGGCCGTTTCTTAATTTTATTCACGAGCTGTGGTCATTGAACATTTGGGACGAGTCAGATATTTGCTTTGTCGCCCGTGGTCGACGAGGTCGATATTACATCCCACGCCCGAAAGCACATTCTTTTTATTTCTACAGATATTGCAAAAGTAAAGCGAACAAAGAAATGGTGAGTTTAAAATTATTTTTATTTGCGATACTTTTTGGCAGAATCGTCACGATTTAAAGTTCAAATTGAACTTCAACAGTATTAAATAATTAACGACCGTAGCATTTTCCTTACGTATATTTTACTGATAGACCAGATTTATCGCACGCTCTTGTAAAAACAATTTGACTTTTATAGCTGTGAAAAATAATCATGGCTATAAGTTTTGCTGGATGTTGTTTGTTAAGCGCTAAACCAGTTCATATCATCGAGACTGGTTTCTCTTGTTCGGGAACATAGAAATGTTTTCGAGTAATTCATTGTTTATATTCAGCGATATGAACTCTCGATTTTACCAGGTTTTGGAAATAATATTTCCCAGCATATTTGGTGTTGTAGTGGAGTTTTCTCGTAACAGACGCCAACTAATTTTAGTGCCTCGGGCGAACGTAATAATTCAGTTTCCGCACTTACATAAAAAAACTTAGCTTCCGTAATATTAACAAATATTATCTTAAATAGAATGTCAATAAATTGAAATTGCAGAGATAATCTAAAGGTCTAGGTATGTGACAGCCTTACGTGAATTCATATCTTATTACACCACACACGATTTCTACGCAAGACGGTCTTGATGACCCGGCAGCAATTGAATTATTGTTTAGTTAAATATTTTTCGACCGGGCAAATTATTAAGACCGTGAAAAAGGTTCTCTGTGAGCGTAGAACATTATTTTTAGTAGAAAAAGCTTTTTTAAGCTGACGTGAATATATCCTTACATGGTTTTGTTATGAACCTCTTCATATTCAAGTGATTCTCAGATTTAAATCTTCTTTCCTAACAAGCAGGTGCGTTTTACCAACGTATTCAACACTTTATGGCCGTAAGAGCGATGAGGACGTGATTTCTCTTAACTTAAAATTAACAATATATGAGCTGGCGTAGGGCGATGGGAATGGACTGAATTCACATTCTAACTAGTACTGTAAAGGTTCACAAGAACGTGTACAAAGAGGCCTCACTCAACAAGGACATTTTTGTCATAACGTGCCGAAACGCCCAGATATTTAATTCAGCAAAAGAAATTTATATTAACAGATCAGTAGTGAGAATTGCTTTATCAATCTTCTAGACTGTAGCGAGCTATCAATTAATCATCGCTTAGTAAACACTTTTCTCACGACACAGTCACTGAAATTGTGTATCGCCCTCACTTATCCGTGATATGGTAAATTTCAAGTAGAATTTTTCACCGAAAGCATTCGTTATGTTTTAAAGAAACCAACTGTCTATACGTCTGCATTGCCTCATCCGTCTGAGCCGGTCTCGTGCTGTTTCTCTGTAAACAGGCAAGAATAAAGAATTGCATACAGGCCCGTAGGCAGGTTTTTTTTTTGCGGGAGGATGCGATCCAACGAGGACTCGGACGAAACGGTGACCGGAGGCGCGAGCCTCTAGGGGGTCGGGGGCCATGCTTCCCCGAAAAATATTGAAAATTAGGTTTTCCGAGACTGCATTTCGTGCGTTTCGAAGGCAGAGTGATATGAAAACAGGCAGCCAAAAGCGAACGTAAAAACGTGGATATCACTCAAACTTTTGATCTTCAAAATCGACTTTTTTGTCGGCGCAGACTCCTTTACGTAATATGTATTTTACAGTTTTAGAGAATAATTTCTCCCCTTAAAAAGAACAAAAATTAAAATAAAGTTGAAAATCCGAACAGAACTATACTTTACTATAATATTTTTTGTATCAATTCACTTTTTTTAAATCGGTCGTAGGTCAACAAAAAAGTGGACCTCCGCAGCCTGTGCCGGGTTAGGGGGGGGGGGGGGGGGACATAACACGCTTGTAAAGATGTTCGCTAGCAAACACAGGATCATCTAAAGTAAACTTCAAATTAAAAAAAAATTATAAAAATAATACTCTATTATTTTAGAAAGGTAGCTTTCCTTCTCCCGCTTATAACTATTTTATAACTTTATAACGTCAGTTTAAAAGAAAACAACTAGCACTAACAAACTTTTAATGAGAAAATTTTAATTGACCCGTGGTTCTAGTCCGCATAGCGGGAAACCCGCAGCTATTTTGGTAAAAAATCTTATTGATCACCCTAATCTTGTCCACAAATCGCGGAAATCCCAGGGAAGTGAGTACCGGTAAAAGTTGCACAAAACACTCGAACGAAACTTCGAACGAAATTTCCAAACATTTTCCCTTGTGACCGAAGAACACCCATGGCGAAAATTGAAATTTGCATCACGCACGTAATGCTTGAGTGTGTGTATTTTTTTCCTTTTTAAAGCCAATATATTTTTATCAGTACCCACGGAAAATCATCTTGTTGATTTCCATGTATTTCCATATGACGATTGTCGGTCACCAGAATGGTTTGCTTTTGACACCTATAATTTTTCTCCGCATGAAAATAATAGCCCTGAAAATGTCAAATTGGCCATACGAAAACACCAATTAGTCTTGGGCTTGTTTCTGACTCCTCCGAATTTGCGCCGCGATCACGCGAGCGGTTGTTAGCCGTGATACAGCGAACACACACATTAAAAACACCCGCGCTTAAACAGTCATTGTCCTTTCTTGAAGGCCTTTCAATTTGCAAAGGCTTTCGGTGTAAATTCTAGAATCGTTTTGTTTAAACAGGGGAGATAGATGTAATTAAATTTTCACTAACGACCAGTCATCTGTTTACAAATGACAGGCGAAACATTTCAAGTAGCAGCGCTTTGTAAACCTTATTATTAACCATGCGTAATTACAACATTCGCACATAAACACTAAGAAATCAGTCGATCACAGCAGTCAGAGAATATCCGCGTGCACACGGCGTAAATTCCCCATTCGTTGCTGAGTCAATTCGAATTGCTTTCAGTGAGTATTCTCTTGAGTTTAGTTAGTTCAGTATTGTAGAGGACTTTAAATTTACAATTTTTGTCATATTTCGCTGTTTCTTTATTCATAGAGCGCGACGACATTTTCGCATTCGCAATGAATTATTTACCACTTACTTTCATGCTTTTGCCTTCAGCGAAACATCTTTTGTAAATGTATAAACATATAAACGAGAAGACAATATTTTTAATACAGGCATTCCCCACGTGTAACACCACCATTTATCTTCATTCTTCAGGACTTCATGCAGTGCATTGCATGTTTGCTTCAGAGTTATCAGCCTCTAGCAAAGTAATTTTCTCTCTTTCGTCGGAAGACCGTTTTATCACGGAAGTTGAAAACAGTTCTACCAGAATCACTGAGGTTCTTGCATTACGAGTTCGGTAAATTTAATTTTAAGCTGAAATTCTAAAAGGTAAATATCAAAAGGTACATATTTGGTCATCTGCGAAATTTCAGCAATTTATAACGTTGACAAATCGATTTTAACATCAGTAAATTTGCCACTTTATAGCAAAGTCGTATTCGAATTTCGGCTGGTAATAATTATAGTAAATATCTTGCGGAAAAAAAAAACTACTCAGCTGTCTGCTTCTCAAAACCCTCACAAGTGGAAATATAAAGAATCATTTTTGTCCCTTAACTCAGTCACCATGCCATCATCCTCCAATCACTAATTATTGAAAATACAATAAGGGTGGCCGAGTTGAAACAAAAGAGGACAAAAATAAGGTACAAATATTTGAGTTCGTTTTTGGAATGTGCACTGACAATTCGGCGAAGCAAATATTCAAACTTTAGGTGAGTTTATTTGGTCGTAGCTTTGTTAGGTTTTGTTTTGAATTGACTCTACACCGCGGGGCAAAGTAGAAAATATGTTACCATTGATAACGAAGCACCCGCATTTCCTTTGGCTATCTCGCATTGCTGTGTTGCAGTATAGTGTACTCCAATTATGTGCGCTAACTTCCTATTTCGACCCCCTAGAAAGATATCGAAGCTATTCAGGGTTGAATTACGTCCAATTTCTTGAGGACAACGTACAGAATTGAGTTACCCGATGTAGCTAAATTATTGACATCGATCCCTACATGGATTAGTACCTTTTTTGAACAAGAGTCAAGCCTTCCGGTTTTAGGATCGATTGCGCCTGTGGGGTATCGGGGGAGTAAAACGTAAAGCAGAATTTATTGTTCAAACTAATGAGAAGAACGTTATCTGCATTAAAAATAATAGTCTGTTCTGTTCTACCTTGGTGACGCATATGTACTAAAGAGCAGTAAAACCAAACTTTTGATACCCGTAATATATGATTGGTGTTTGCGCGATCTCTTCCTAGCCTCAATAATATTGGCAGTGTGTACCGGTAAGAAAAGGAAATAACATGGAATTAAGGCAGACAATATAATCAAATAATTTCCTTCTTCGCAAGGTACAGGAAAATTTGTTGGATGATCGGTAGAATTCGCTGAGAGATTGGGATAAGCTGAGAGAGGCAAACAGGTAACCTCAGTCTGTTAACAAGTTAAGAAGTTTGCTCAAGTGTGTAATTTTGACAACATTGCTAGTCATATCCAAATTTAGAGGAAGTCCATTGCAAAAACTGCATTATTTTTTATTCGTAAGCGGCAGCAAACCAGACAGTTTCGACTATTTACACTTTCCAAATATAACTATGAATTGATTTGTGAAGGATACGGTAGTTTTTTATTCCAAATTCATGTTTCACTGGTATACTGTTCTTATCATATTACGAGCAGTCGAGCAGGCGAAGGCACGAGTCCTCGAGCAAAGGGTCGGCTACGAACAAAATTTATCATTACTGTTGTTTGTTTATCCTTTTTTCAGCCAATGCGGATACTGTGGGACCTTGTAAGGAGCTGCGTACCTCCCCAATGCATTAACGCAGTGCCATAAGATATTAACCGAACTTTGTAGCGATTGATCTGCACAAATCGGTTCCGTTGTATTTTATTTACTTTCAATGCCGATTCGGTGGTCCAGAAAGCTTGGTTTTTAACAAACCCCTGTTATCACACTTCACAGCCGTGCCATTCAAAACAACGAAATTATCAAATTCTGTCTTTAGTGGAGAACATTAACCCTATACAAAGCAAGCATGTTTCAGGATTCTTCTTGGGCTACGTCCATGCACACTAAGCCGGAAGAAACTTGAAAACGGCGTTTTCGCTTCGAATTCGGATAAAATGTTCTCTGTCCACATTATACCGTTTCAAATTGTTTCACCATCGATTTTGAAACGCTGCCTTAAACAAATGCTAGAACATGCACCCATTACTGAGCCACGTTATTCGATTGTTCTTGTGTCACCGTTTTCAAAAAGTTGCGTTTCTGCCGTCCACACCAACACACCTAGCCAGCGTTTTCAAATTTATCCACTATGCAGAGCGTTTTCAAAAAGCTGCGTTTTTGGTGAGCGAAAACACCGTTTTAGTGTGGACGGAACGCCAATCCGGAGAAGAAAAGTTGCGTTTTCAAATTTATCCTTCATACCTGCTAAGAATTAAAAAGAGTTTCATATGTCGTTACGGTCGCTATATTAGGCCCAGTTCAGACGCCGATCTTTTCATGAGCCGAACCTAATTCTTTGAATTAAGTACATGAAAAGATCGGCGTATGAATCAATTTGGAACGGCTATTTCAATTTGGAACGACTCACCCGTTCTTCCCGCCTGGCTTAGCCGAGAATTTCGCCTTTAGAACGCCTTTGGAACGGCTTTGATTCAAACGCCGTACTTTCCATGCACCGATCCTAATGCATAAATTATTATAATGTATTTTGCAGTATTTTGACTGGTTTTAATTTACTAGAACGGTATTTATGAACGGCCAAAAGGAACGGCGTCTGAATCAACAGGCGTGCTTTTGTTAATTTGAGTCGGTCCAAATTCGAAATGAGTTCGGCTAATGAAAAGATCGGCGTCTGAACCAGGCCTTAGTGTACCAAACTAATCATCCGCGATAAAATTTTTGTTCAAACATGGCCTTCGCTTAAGTAATCGAATATGGCCCGTTTTCACATGATTGAAAGCGCTCCGTTAAGTAAACCATTAATCATCATTAGTTCTTTTTCCCTGCAAGGAAAATAGGGCCTTAACCGTTAAGTACATTATGCCATTTTAGCAGCACTTTTGACAGCCAAAACTTGTCTTCGCTCAATAGGAAAACCAAAAATAATGGTTTGGTTTGTTACCTAAGACTAAATTACTGCATTGAAACCATTTACTGACGTCTTTTGGTATGGATGGCGAGGATAGAAGTGGATTGCAGATTGAAAAAATTCTCCATTTTTTTACAATTCTCAATTCATCTCCTGAAAAAATAGGAAACCGACTATTATGGTGTGCTCTCCTTGCTAAATGTTCACTTGATATCTTCTTAGCAGTTCTGCAATAGCATTTTTTGTTCGAATAGAGTTACTGAGCAATGATTTTAGCTCAGAACTGGCCTGTACACTCTAAAACCACAGTGAGAATGCCCCTATAAGAGAACCTCAAAAACCGTGACACGAGTGCAATCAAATTGAAAAATTACCTTAAGAGATTAATAGTCATTGCAAGAAATAAGTTAAAAGTTGGCAGTAAAAAGGAATTTGCATGCTTCTTAAAATGTGTTTTCTGTGGCAGCATAAAGTTTCGTATAGAGTTTTTTTTTAATTAAAAAAAATGATGGTGACGTCAAAAAGTGGTGTCCACACGGCAGCTGTATCTGGATCTAACAATCTAACAAGCTCTCTCATTGGTATAGTTGAACAGAGTTCTTTATGAGAGAACAGAGCACGTGTGCGCCCGTCGCTATTTGATCATTACAAATCTTTCTTTTTTTGAGAACCACAAGAGAAACTTCACGATCGAAATAGTAAAGCTTTACCACACTTTAATTGATGGGTAGTTTTATATTTTTATGATTTGACGCAAAGCATTAATCACGCAATCGAAGTAAAACCATTTTCTGGTAAAACTTTATCATAAAACAAATAAAAAGCCTTGAGCATGTTTTGCTCGGTTATAAATGAAGCACTTATGGAAGTGACTCGAAGACTCAAGAAATAGGGTGAAACACGAGCCGCAGGTGAGTATTTCACCCCACACTTTTGTCGTTCTCTCGTCACTTCCTAAATATAAATGGGTGCTTTATAACAAAACAAAGCACACTCAAGGCTTTTGTATTTGTTAGATTATGAGATTCTCATTCAGCAAAAATTAAATCATTTATCATCGTATACCTCACAGGTTCAATACTCTTAGAAATTGAATGTTGTAAAGCTGCAACCAGACAATACATTTTTTCTATCTCTCTATCTGTCTAAGTTTCTTTCTAAAATTTATTTAATTTATTGGGGTAACAAGTTTCCACGACTTCTTCTACTCAACGTCTTGATCGTATGTCTGGAGCTGTACTGGATCTTTGTATTTCATTTATTTGAACCAGTTAGTCCAGAAGTTGCAATCACACGCGATCAAAACCTTTTTTTGAGTTTATGGATACTTGGAGGAACTCAAAGCTTACATTTGGAGATGTAACGAAACTTTAGTAATCACTAACTACACGCGAATGTGAGTGAAACTTGAAAGTTTTGAAATTTCGGAATTCCCCAGCACGGAATGTCAGTAACATGTCCGGTTATAGCCTGCGTAGCAAGCGTTCCCAAGCGAGCGAAGAGCTGTTATGATCTGTTATCGAAAATCTGGAGGCGCGAAAATTTTGCGCGACCAGAATTTGCTCTTCGCTCTGGCGGGAACGCTTGCCACGCAGGCTAGTCTGGTTAATCCAACCGGAAAACTTGATTTCCGGTATAATCTCTTGCACTATATTTACCAGTTAATTATATCAGTACTAAATTTTCGCTAGGGATTTATTCTTCTTAGATGTTTACTTGAACAGAAATCAAGGACATGGCTGGTAGTTTTAAATTATGCCAGTGCCACTAATATATTTTGTCTGTCATAATCGATGAATGTCAAAACCGATGCCTGTACTTTACATTATCGTTACAATTTTACGGGTAGTAAATGACCCTGCAGTACAGCCGCTTTTGGTGTTAATTTTATTTTTAGACACCTTGGCCAGGTACTGTGCTAATTTTTGTCAGGTCTGTGAATATGGTCAGTTGCCGCCAATTTGGCGTCGCCCCCCTCCAAGGTCATCTGTAATTTGATATCCACCTTTCATTATTATTAAAACCATCTGTGTATTTTATTGCAATATTGATAGCACCGTCCTAAAACATGGACAAATTCTATATAAGCTTAAGGTGACAATGCGTTTTCCCTTAAAGCTCTGGTTTCTTTTACAGTATAAAATTGAGTTAATGATTGAAAAAGCGGTGTCGTTAAATACCAGGTCGAGAGATATAGAGAGAAAGTTTTATTTCATCTTGTTAAATATATTTAGTTCTATATCAACAATTCATCTAACATGACTTCAGTTCACATTTCAATAGCTCGAGTGACTAGTTCAGTTTCTTTAGTGTAAAAAAAAATAATAAATAAACGGAACTAAATTTTCTTGTAATTTTATTTACCGAACGGCAATGCCCAAATAATCTATCGAAATGAATGCAAATCACCATTATTTTTTGGTCCAGCTTTTCATTTTGTGATTGAGGTTGCCTTTTAATTAACTACCTTTACGCGAAGAAAATTAATTTCATAGCCCAATGTTCAAAACAAGCGAACCAATATAAGAGGTAGGGCGGCCAGTGTCAAATAAGCGAGTGTCAAATTTCCATCATTGAATCTAAAACGTTTTAACCGCAAAGATGCCGCATTGTTTGATTACGGTGACTTATGTTATTGTGCTTATAGCTTTGCTACAACTTGCTGCAATTAACGGACGAATGCTCTGTTTACTTAATTAACGCCCCGCTGGGGTCTGTAGTCAAAACAGCAAATCATCACGATCGCCGAAAGAGTGAGTCGAAGATTCATTCGAGTGCGGTGCACCTGGTCGGTAAGCTTCCAAGGGTATTCAGTCATTTATAGCGTTTTGGGCATAAATCGTTTTGTTGAGTAGCTACACAGATTTCAACAGGAAGGTTTAATTTTTCATTTCTTGTTCCTCACCCACCAGATATAAACTTCACATGGAGTGCTTTGTTAAGAATCTGTGGAGAACCAACTTTTTACATGTTAGACTCACAATTAACAAACTTCTTATTCCTGTATTCGATTTAGCTTATTGAATTGGCATATCTCACTTATTTCACTCTGGGAAGGCTCTGTGTCTCGGGACCTTTATCTAATAATTCAGTTTCAGTTGTACCACTAAATCCACCCTGCGAAGGTATTGTATTCCGGGACCTTTTACTAATAATTCAGTTTCTTTCACTGCTGTTTTCGATTGATGCTCAAGTGGAAAGGAAACTATCTTAGCCAACAGGTAGTTAGATTTGAATTAAGCTTGTCTAATCTCAAAGCTACAGAAAGAATTTCATGATAATACGTCATGTAGCAAACGTTTTATGTCGCTGAAAGCAGCCGAAGTACAGTTGTAAGAGCTGAATATGGATGTCATACTGACTGTTCTTGAAAGTCAGTTGAAATCGTTGAGATTTTGAAACATATTCTTGCAGGTGTTTGTCGTTGCATTTGATTTAGATTTTGATTTAGTTTTGAAGGCAGGCATTAAGATTAAAACAATTTACTAAACTCAGTGAGTGGCTTTCTTATCCCTTGTGGGAGTTTTGAAAAGTTCATAGTTTTTTGTCATAGAATATTTATTTCACAATTTATTTCACTCTCCTCAGCAAAATTGATTATTTTTTACAGGATAAAGAGGAACAACGAAAGCACTTTCTCTGCTTTTCTTCAAAAGACAACTGAAAAATCCAGAATACTCGATTTCAAGGAAACCAGTTTTATAACTCGTATCAAGTTTACAAAATGATTAACTCATTGGCGACACAAAAATGAATCAATTCTTATTGCCTGTTAAATTCACATAAATGTGCATAGAAAGTAAATTATTGCTTTTTGCATATTCTATCTTTTCACTACCGGACCATCCCCATGAAATAAGAGATTTATTATTTAAATGGCCGCAGATTATAACATGACCAAGAACAGTTATTTTTTCTGTTAAAGATAAAATTTTGTAAAATAGCTGTCATGACGTTGAATCAGTGAATTTAACATAAGTTTCTTCACCAAAGTAAATATTCATATATTTCGGTCAGTAGTTATGCATATTTTGTTTAAGTCTTATATTAAACAACTATAAAGCTGCTAAACTAAATAAAATTTTTAGTAATATTATCAGAAGACAGTTTCACAGCGATTTCTATATCGAATATTTATAATTTAATTGGCTAAAATAGGAACAGTTTTTTTTATCAAATTTGCAGAATGATAATCGCAGCGAAAGAAACTAGACGAATATAATATTAGATTTGTTGAAATTCTCTGGAAATGTGCTGATATTCAATGTTTTTATATCATTTTAAGAATACGTAATTTAGATTCATTTTCACGTTATTTCAGGTTAAATATTTCACTTGGCCCCGATCTGATAAGACAAATTGTCGCAAAATTATCTGGACTGCTAGGTTAATGTTTGAATTTAATACATTAAGAAATTTAGTATAGTGTTCTTAAGACAAAGCCGCGATGCGATTATTAGGTTTATTACTTACGCTGAGTTTATATGCAAATGTGAACCAATTGTTTACCGTTGTTTCATATTTCCCTATGGCGAGCGCGGTGTGACCCAATGCAGTAACAGCAGAAAATGCTGCCAGCTTCAGTTCAATTCTTTATACGCTGTAGGATTTGATGTTTTGGGTTGACGAGTATTGTTTGCCCAATCACCATGCCCTGAAAAGTCTCCAAAAGTGCCTTGCATTTTGACTGTAAAAACAGTCGAAAAGTAGAATTGACTTAAATATTCAGGGAACTTGGTAAGTAAAGAAAATTTTCTTGTGGATATATTTTGTTCCTTACACGTTGAAAACGTTAATTGCTGCATGACCGAGGCTGGGCATACGATTCATAAAATGATTCGGATTCGATCGAACTCTGTCAATAATAGGGGGCCACAATTTCAATTTTGTAGCAATTTTTTTTCGAGTAGAATCTCTCTCTTGTGCCATTTGTAGGCTTAGCACATAATTACTACTTAATACCAGTAATATCAAACTTTAAATCCTTTCTCGCTGCACTTCGCGGTACGCTTCCAAAGTATAAATCAGCACGACTTTGAATTAAGTAAACGAAATTCTTCCCCCTTTATTTTTTTACTGCCGTGAAACAGAATTTCGTCCCTAGAGATTTTTGTGATTTTCCAGTTAGATTAAGCTGCGAGATGCTTGCATCCAACTATCAAATTTTGAATTGTTCCTTCAAAATATGGCTAATGATTTTAAACCATCATATCCGAAAAAATTGATTTCATTTGGAAGTCTTGTAACAACAGAAGCAGTCATATTACAAACGAACGACCCAAAGCGACACAACAAGAATTTTTTGTGCGCCACAATTTACCAAAAAAGAGTTTTCTTGATTACTGCAAGAAATCTACGTGTATGGAAAGTTCAACAATCATCACAAAATTATAATTATAAAAAGACGAATAAAGAACAGGAGCGATGCGCATATATACAGTTATAGCAGATGAATTGTGTTTTAAGACGGAACAAATAAATCGGCGATTGCAGTAAGTATGTATTTATCAGAAAACTGATTTTGCGGTTCAATGAGCGAGTTCAAAAACAAATCGGAAGATACTGACGCGATCGACATTGTTTATGAGAGCAGAAGAAAATGTTTTGCAGAACGACACCTGGAGGAGCCCTTTTCTATGTATAATTAATGTAGATTTTATTGTAAATAAAAAAGTAATCTACGTCTTTGGTCGGGAAATACTGGATAAGCCACAAATTAACAAAATGTTTATTGGAAAAAATACTTCTGTTTTTCATTGGCCATACCTTTCTAGTGAAACGTTGACCGACCGATTTGTAATAAAACTTGCGTTTTTTCAATGCACCTTGTTGCATGTCTTGAGACTCGATAAAATCTATAACTCATAAAATCGGCGACATGGCGACATACCGGCTAAAATAAAAACAAATCCCATGAACTGTAATTAAATCGCTAAAGCTTTATATAATTTCAGTTGTGGCCATGTACGAAATCGGTGTTAATGAAAGTGTTGTACAAACTGAACGCGTGCCCTGATTTCAAAGTTGTGAGAACTAAATAACGTAAATTGCTTGGAACGCCGGAAGGCTGACAAACTCAGCATCACAGCTAATGAAACTAATATTCGTTGAAATATTTCAAATGAAGAGAAAATATTGCTCTTATTTAATATGCGTTTTTTTTTTCGTTCAAAGGCTAGGAGGTAGCGAGCTAACCCTTTTCTGACTTATTTGTTATTGAACTTTGTACGATTAAATATTATGAACCTTTATGGATTACAAATTAGAAGTTGCAGTGACTAACCGGAAATGTTTTGTTGTCAGCCTTCATTGACTTTAAGTAAATATGAATAAAATTTGAAGGCTACTTGTCCAGACCAAACCGCTGGTGAGGATTGTTATTCGGAGAAAAGCCTAATCCTATCGACAGTTCTGAGTGCAAATCAGTAACCGTTCAACTGGCTAAACACTGCCAAAGGCGTTAGGTATTCGCCATCAACAAGTCATTTGCAGGTTTTGATTTGAAACTGATAAATTAAGCTGAATACGATTCTCCCAAATCCGAGGAGATTTTTTGATTTAGGGCGTATTGTTGAATGGTGTGAAGTGCACTTAGCACCTTTCAGTACGACTTTATAATTATTGTTGAAGGTCTCCAGCCCTATTAGCAACCGACGATTCAATGAGATCACAGGCCTTAATTCAGTCCCTTAGTGACCAAAATTTGAATAATACATTTACTCACTTAAAAATAAATTTACATTTCACCCAAACCACATGTTATGAAAATAAACATTTGGACTCAAATACAATTTTGTTGAAACATCCTCAATCGCACGTGAAATTTAAAACCATTGTAACGACTTTTGGAAAAATACGCCGGAAAAAGTTTTCTTCGATATTAAAAAGAGTACTCCAACAAAAGAATGAGTTAAAGAAGACTAGATTCAATGGTATCTTAAGCTTATTTATCTTAGCATAAAATATTCAACGATATCGTTTTAATTGAAATAGTCTAACCATTGCTAAATAGCTTTATTTTTTGGAAGGGCGTTGGGTTTCTCCAAACTTAAACGCTGAACTATTCAGGTGAGAATTATATTTTTTATTGCTTAAATAATCTCGTTAACACTGAAATCGGCTCGTTTTGTACGAACACGAAGGCAAATACTACATTGAGATTTTTCGTATCTGACGAGCTCGCCAAAAATCATTTTGATGTTTTTCTGTACGTCGTATTGACTTTTACTTCCAAGAAAAAATATTGACAAGCACTTCCATTTATTTTACAGAAAGGTCGATATATCTGGTGCATCATGTATTCGTATCATGTAAAGGGGCAAAGAACTATAGAAACACAGAGCTTTCTTCTTAGTACTCAGTTAAGTTTCATTGCTTAACCATCATGACAATTTAGAGTATTGGCGGACAGTTTAAATGCAGTTAAAATAATATGACTTCTGGCCGGAATTTCGTCTTTATATATTTTGTAAAACTTCTACTGGCATGGGTATTGTAATTTCAAAGTATGAAAGGAAAACATAGGAAAAAGTACTTCAATCTAGGTTAATTAAACACTTTCAATTTATCTTCATTTATCTTCAATTTTTCTCACGCTGATGTTGAGAATTTATGGCACGATGAGTCTTCAGGGTCGGATCCAGGATTTTTCTTAGGATGGGGTGTCCCACTAAGGAATGACGTAGCTGACAAGTATACATGTCACACAGAAAAAATGTTACACAGTAAAAAATTAAGCTAGTCAGTATATGACGTCATTTTCTCTCTCGATCCAGCTCTCTCAATGCAACTCGACTGAAGTCGAACCTGGTAATGGCGGACAGTTGAACAAGAATTCGTTGTTCAAAAAAAAACGGACTTATTTCGAAAATTGAGACGCAATAATTTGCGTGGGGATTCTTGCCAAATCTAAAATCGGAATCGAAAAAACAAGAACAAAATTTTGTCATGGTAGTACCACTTTAAAATAGTACATTTGCACGATGTAGTCATCCGACTGCAACTTAGGTTTTACTTTATTATTTAAATTTAGTGTAATCTCAGTGGGTTTTAAATAACAATTGCAATAATTAGCATAACATGCAAATCGCCTAATTTGCCTCCGAAATTACTTCAAATGATGATGTAGTTTCATCATATTGCTGCCAAGCTTGTCTCCTTTAAGTAAAAAGCAATTGTTAAGATGAAACATATGGCACTGACGGTGAGAAACATTCTTAAACGTTTGAATTACACCGAAGAGGTAAGCCTTTTTATCCCGAAGATAAAATGCGAGATGATAAGAAAGGTAATACAGAGCCGACAAATGATGAAAAAGAACTCACGTTTTAATGGCCTGCGAGAGCAGACTTGGCATGAGGCACGAAGCCTTTGCTCAGTGTTAGACGGAAGCACAAAAGCCACTAGTTCTAGAAAATTTATGCATCGGAAGTTTATTAAACAACCGTGAAAGACATTATAGAGAATCAGATCGCTGCGCCAGCTGACATTTTCTAGTACACTATTGCCGGTTTGCAACCAATCCTGACAGTAAGCATGGCGGCCATGTTGGATGACCAAACAAAAGAGGCTAACCAAAACTCTTTTGTTCATGTCATTGTGTCGATGACGTCTCTTGCAAATCAAGAATAGTTAAGCTACAATGATTCAACAAAGGATTTGCTTGATCACTGACATTATCATTTCTTTTTCTAAACGTTTGTGCGATTTAAAAAAATTATAGTCTTTCTTCGAATCCGCGTCAATCTTTCAACATATTTGTTCCTTTTTGGCTTACCATCACCCCATTGTTGTTTTTCTTAGTTGTTTTTCTTTTAAAAAATGGCTCGAGATATCCTGACTTAGCCCCTTTAATTAATATGTGGGCATTTCGAAGCTTCCGTCCGTTGACTACATCAGTACCATTATGTTCAGTCTGTTTCATAAGCCTTTGCTCATCTACAAAAGGATATTTAGTAGCAAGACAGCCATTCTTGAAACTTCTGCTCGACTATCTTATCACTCGAGATTGAACTCGATCATATTTTTTCGATATTAGGCATAATAATGCGAAACATATGCTACTTGCATGCTCCCCGTTCCAGCACGATTTAAGTGGGCTTGGTGGCTCACGTTTTACTTACAGGTTACTTTTTGAAAGAGAAACAATTACGGACACAAGCTGAACGTTTAGACACTGAGTACTCATTTGAAATTGACTCAATTTTATTCTGAAAATAATTCAATCGGTATTGTATTTTTCTGGGCCGAGTACGGACGCTTTCCGTGCAAATTAGAGTCTTTCATTTAAGAGTGGCGAATCTTCAGGGAGGTGACTTTCCCAAAAGTAAACCGCGTGAAAACTCATTTTGTTTTTTCTTATGTAAACCATCATTCACTCCTCGGCTCAGCGGGAGGAAGAAATTCTTTCCACCATAAAAAAAAAATTACTTGATATCGATAAAAATAAATATAACAATGTCAGTGCGTTTTATTTAATTGTTTTTACACCTGCAAAACTACACGTTAGTCACACAGGTGAAACTGATAAGGAGACAAAAGAACCGCCTTGAATAGAAAAATAAGACATCGGTTTGAGCAGTGAAGTAAAACTCCTGTGACGGTGATAAATTCTGTCTAATGGAGATAACATTGTGTATCATAAACATAATTATGATATTACTTTAAAACGTGTAGCTCAAGTCAACCCCGGCAGTTGTTGAACTCCTCGGCGCTCAACGGTCACCAAGCACCCTCACAAAGTATTTGATAGCTCGATCGAAAACATATTTGGTTTCAATTATATTAACTTATAGAGGGGCTTACAAGTTTTCAATAAGCCTTATAGCCGTTGAAAGAGTGGATATTTGGCATATTTTCTGACGAGGAGGTCATGTAGCGGGTAATTAACAATTTATTACTGCAGTGCCTCATCGTAGTGACAAGGATTTCCTTACCTTTACAGGAGGGTGCCAAAACACTTCGGTAATGGTGTTATTTCGATGGGCTTGTGTTGATCTTAAAATTGTTTTGGAATCAATGAATTCGTAGCGGCCATTTTCTGGTTTAGAAAACTGACCCCATGTCATTCTTGTTCATCAACATAGACAAGTGCCTGTAAGTGCTTTGCGTCACATTAATGCCATGTTTTATCCTGGAGCTTCTTCTTACCGGATTACTTTCGTTTATTCAACAAACAAAGCCGAGGAGGCAGAGGCTCCGCTTGACATTTCTCGTCATTTTTGCCTTTTCTCAACAGACGGGGAATCCAACCTTCTGAATCGTCACCTTTCAAGCACAGCGGGCAAAACAATCAGCTTTTGTAAGTATTTTGCTTTCTTTGAATTTAGGTACAGATCTGTGTGACACGTCTATCTTACACTTCGGCATCGTTTTGATCATGGCTAGTCTGTTAACCAGACGAAATTTTTCAATTTCATTCTTTTCTGAAATCGCAAGAGTTGAGATGATTGTCATATGCAGTCATCTGCTGTTTATAGGAGTTGAAATAATTATCTGCAAATTGTCAGCCGACCCGAGCAAATATCTACCGACTGAGTCACGACCACCACCTAAGGTGATCTACTGAAGGATCAGTGAAGAAAAGATGGATTTTATCCTATACTCCCGATCTGTGTAATTAATACAGAGTAAAATGTGCATTTATACGTTGAAAAGGTGTAAAAAGAAAAACAGGACGTATGACATTTCTAAACGTACTGATTGAAAGCAGCAAGGCCAAAGCTCTAAGGATGGTCGGTAGTTTAGCTGTTTATTTACGAATTGGATCTCATTTTTATAGTTTCATTTCCAATAAACGGGCGTAAAAATTGTCTTATTCCTCTTGCTTTCTTGTCAACATTGAAACAAAGTTTTAAAAGGGCCATGGGAAGATGGGGGAAATATCTGTGAAATTTGATGTGGTCAGCCTGACTGTATTCCGGCAGACATAACGTAAAGGCAATGCACTACGTGTAGCTGATGTCCTGTTCAAGCATGAACATATTTTTATTCGGTAACATCATAAGGACTGGTAATTATAACTCGAATTGTGAAAAGATGATATGTGATGTACAATCAATGCTAATGGCCATTAACGTTCCCTTGAAATGTCACTGTGCGCGCAAAATTGGGCTTTGGCTCGCTGAAATTCTAGCAGGTACTCGTTTGCTCGCGCGCTTTGTGTTTTTTTTTTAGTGGGGGATTTTGTTTGTAAAGTGCTCGGTGTTCATAAAGCTAGCTTCAGTTAATGCGCATGCGCTCGTAAAGGAAAATGCTTCTTTCATTTATCACAAAGACCATTCGGCACCCGTGTTACTTCAAAATTCTTGATTGAAACGTTTCGTGTCTCGAATATTATGAGGCAGTACTAGTTTGACCTTTTAATAATAAGCTTCTCAAGATTATGTCTGATTTCGTCAAAACGCGACAGAAACAGGTTCTTTTACATAAAGGAATATCGATAGGCGACACGTATTTCGGTCTGCCAGTAATTCGATGATTTATGAGATGCAGTACAACGTTATCTTCCAGTTAGTAAGTCATAAGACTTTTAATAATAACCCAACCCCCGGTAAGACTAAAAGGGACTAATGCAAAAGACACATCAACTAGCAACAACTAGTATTTTCTCGTTAGAGACCGACCTTTTAGGATACGTAACGCAGCAAACGTTTCTTGTTTAACAGTGACGAGCAAAAGGCTAGTCAATGCTCAAGTTTGCAGCCAGTGACAATTTTTTTTTTGCAAGATTCGTTCCAAGAACCCACCTTTCATCCACCCTTCTGTTCGACGAATGACTCAAATCATAATTAATTAGTTAGCAATTCAGTAGTATGATCAGATCAATTTGAGTATCTACTTGAAGGCGCGGGCATTCCTTATCTCGCCCAAAATTCATGGATTTAGATACTTCTGAACAAACTAATGAAAACGATGGAACCGAACAAAATTTTTTTTTTATCATGGCTAAAATCCATCCCTGAATAAACCTGGTTAGTAAAATTCGATTTCACTCGCTTCTTGTCCACCTTCGAGATTTATTCGATGAACAGCACTGAGTGGAAGTTTTTGTTTTCGCATTAACCGTGGCTTATGGCATTCTAGACTCAAGAGGTTACATTTAAATAAAAAAGAAAAATGAAGAATATTGATCCCGTTATTTAAAGAGTCATGTTTTCAAAAAAAATAAAATGTACGTGCTTTTACTAACATTTGAAACTAACAAAAAGCCAACTTCTCGAAATGTTATTTGCTCTGGCGAATTCTCTGGAAAAAAGTCAAAAGGGAGTTACTTGACCTTTTGTCTGGCGTTTGAACTAAAAACGACGCAAAAGCCCGCGGCATCATATATTAAGTTGGACAAATAAAAATTAAAGAATTCTGGTATTTCTTACGAATCGACATTGTTATCAATGATTCTTTCGTGAGCAAAATCTTTTCCTTTCCAGTTTTCAATTAAACACTTTCTCGATGAGACCGGAACTCTTTTCATAAAAGCCTACTTTCTAAAGCATTAATAATGATAACAAACGTTGCGAGGTCAGAAAACAGCCTAAGGAGAAAAAAAGACTTCACCGAATTAGAGTTTGAGAGACTTCAGACTTAGACAGAGCAAAATTGTTAATGTCAATGGTAATGCATTCTTAGATTAAACTGGTTACATTTGCCTTCGGCTTGGTTTTCTGAAACCACAACAACAGGAATCGAGAGCTCAATAAAAAGCTGATTGCACCTTGTACGCAAGCATTCCACATACATCACTCACAGAAGGAAGGTTGTCACGAAGCTGAATTATTTACCGTCAAAGGAAAGGTAACTTTGTACTCATACACAAAGGGGACTATCGTTGATGGAAAACAAAAACTTTATCACTGAGATAAATGTTTTAGATAGGCTTTGACTGTTTCAAATTTTGGCAAATAAGTAAGTCTGGGATTGTATTTTCCTCACCATATTTTTCGTCACTCGAACACCAGTCCAGAATTTGTGTTGACTTGATCTAGCTATTAGACGTGTCGATTTCAAAGCTAGAAGTTTTAAAATAACACTTAAAAAACCGGAATCTCTACCTTCTTAACAAACAGTCCTACTCAATTGTTTCTTAAATTTGTACCTTCGTGATCACAAGTAATTGTAGCAACAAATGGGTTCGCGTTTTTGCATATTAAGCATGTCTGTAACAGTAGCATTACGTGTATAGACGATGAAGCTGTAGTACGATTTATCACCTCACATTGAAAGGCAGAAAACTCGAGCCTTAAGTGCGCTAAGCTCAAACCGAGTTATTTCGAAACATACAGATTTATTTTCTTGTCTTTTACTTTGGAAAGGCATACCAACATTGCGCGGGAGTGTTTTTTCTCTTAGTCTTTTGTTTCAGCGTCGTCTTCAAAGTTCCATTGTAAAGATCTTAACGTCAAACTTAGCTTTCACCGTGGCTCCTCTATCTTTACGCGCTTAATTAAGTTCATGTTTTTGTTATTTTTCCGCTAGCGGAGGAGGACTTCATTTAGTTGAGTAGTTTTATTGCTACGAGCGTCAAAATACAAGCTGCTTCGGGCATCAGTCCGTTACATCTGCTTGCATGCAATGTTTGTTAATCAAAACTAAGAAAAAAGTATGTCTCAAAAATTTAAAACATGTCTCTAAAATCATAATATTAAAATGTAAATGAAAATTCATCTTGCCTTTCATAATGTTTTTTATTAAAACAATGCAACCTTCTAAATCAACGAAGTCAGCCGCTAAAACCTCAAATATTAATTTTGCTTTTAAGTTTTAAGAGCGCTTGTGGTAAGTCTAAAAACATTATCTGTATCTTTCCTAATAAGTCACGAATAAAAACATCTGTTGTTCGCTATGCCATATTATTAGTAGTTGTCAGTAGTTTTTCGTAGAGGACGCAGGCCAACATGTGAAAAAATTTGAATTACTATTATTTTTATGTTTTAGTCGGGCAGACAACTGTCATTCTTATCTCTTACAAAATTGACAGAAACGCCTTTGAGTTAGTTTAGTCACGAACCGTTTTCAGAAATTAGCTGAAATATCGCACGGAAAGCTTTGAAGCGGATTGTAAAGATAGGCACGTTTGCAAACGGCTGTTGAGTAAGTTTGGAACTATGATGCAGGTTACGATATTTTACGCACGGTTAGTAAGTTCATAATTGACGCAAGCAGGGTAACTATATATTCCGCCAAAACCACAAATAAAATCATCCACAAAGTTAAAAATCATAAACTGAGCGCAGTGACCGAGAGACAGCACAACTAAAATTCTTAAGAAGATTGAGACATTTTGGAAAATCACATACACAGGCCTCCTAACGAAAATATCTATCCGTAAAACTATCTAGTATGTTTTTTACAACTTATGATGAACGCGTTATACATTGCTTTACCACTTTTAAAGTTATGCTTCTTGTATTTTATGTGCGTGAAATTTATGTCGAAAAAGGCAACAGGAGGAACTGAAGTTAGTTTTGACGATTATCGTTATCTTTTAGCTTTTCGTAGTATTAACGTTGTTTAACAGATGGTTCTGTTTGCCCGCTTCTTTATTGTTATAATTCTTATTGGGCTTTGGACATGAGCAGTTCTTTACGATTTGCTGAGACGCCAATCAAATCACCTGTTAGGTGCCACGCGCGCCTGACGTAACAACACTTTTGGAGTTATAAAGCATATAAAACTCCCAATGCCTATTAGCTTCTAAATATTTTCTTTTTTCTCATATGACATTAATATGTGTTGCAGTTCGCTATTTACTGTGTAATGAGGTTTTCAAACTAATTTACAGTTTTGGACGGAAGCCCTAATGTGCTAATGACATACTTTGAGGTTCTTTGTGTGTCTGACCGCAAATTTGCAATGAAGACCCAACAATAATATGGTAATTTTTTCAACCAACTAACAAGTTTTAAATTACTTACACCGCAGAGGTGCCAAAACATTGCCGCGCTTTTTCTCCAACCTCAATGTGCTTTCGTTGTTTGGAATACTGTCTTGCTTCAATTTGTGCAGTGAAGTTTCACGGAACGATTGCAGCATCGCAATCAATCCGAAATTCACTGCACCGTCTGCCCAGCTGACATATTGACGAGAATGTCAAATTTGTAAAGTATAGCCAAATCAAGCCACAGGAAAACATCTGGTCTGAAGGTTTGTCAAACTGATGTTAACCGATATTTTTTGTCCATTAACGTCTTATTATTTAATTGCGAAGTTGGAGAGAGTGGCAATGTAGAATAGTGAGTATTACTTTACCATTTTTGATATGATTCACAATAAACCTTCCTGACACAAGAAAGGTTTTTCGTGAAGTCTTTTTCTGCATTGTTAATAAAATTGCAATGTTTAGCGCGGAAGTTTTTCATGCAAATGTTTTGAGAAGTACAGTTTCTTTCAAGCCAGCTGACTTGCGTTTATTTGTTTACATTTTCATATACTAGAATGATTATTTTCATGCATAATGTTGATTTCCGTTCTTGCTTCCCGTACGTAATATATATTAACTTTTTCACGTTTTAATAAAACATCGCATTTTCCAATTGTGACCATATCCACTTGTCACACTTCATTAATCGGGTGCACAATAGCTTCGGAGCATCCACCCACTCAACACAGACAGTTACACAATAGTTTAAGGTGAATCTCGCTGTTTGAAGAGAATTTGTTCTCATCGGCATTCGATCTTAATATAACCCCAGCGGTTGAATCCAGCAATGAATTTTGATAGATCGCTCTTGGCAATTTTGTCTAAAAGCCCACGCAGTTTCCAGGTGATTTGTTTTGTTTCACATTGAAATCTGTCATCCTGTATCTAAATTTATCTCCAAGACCTGCTAAGATCCTGCAGGGTGCTGTTCAAAAATCTCTTCCAATAATACGTATCACACTCAATTTTTTCCTGTTGGGGTTAAACTCAGGGAGCTTGAGGAACGAGCTTTGAAATGAGGGACCCCAAAGGTTGGCACCGACAGTGGTGTGTTACGATGGACCGGAGGACCATTTCTATCAAGGACCCATTTAGCTACTTTCCACGGTAGATTTTCATGCCCAGGAAAATCGAATACACCATAACGTCATTTAATGAAACGTGAAACACTTTTAGGAAATTTCTTCTCATCTTCAAGCCATATTTATTGAAACCATCCTTTGGAATAAGGAGAAAATTAGCCCGAAATGTAGAGGCGACGGATATCGCAGGAGTTTCAGAAGGGGTGTTCGAATCGTACTGAAAAGAAAACGTAAATACGCATCGAACATCTACATTCCCTGCATTTTGTCTAGACTCGCTCCGCTTATTAAACCCCGAGCGTCTAATAAGAAAATACCTTGAAACGTGTGATTTTTTAACTAAAAATCATTACAAGGACACTGGGATTTGTGGGCGCTGCTGATTTTACACATCTCAAACGTTTCAGCTGAAACTGAAAAACATACTTTAGTTTTGAGGGAGAGGAGAAATTGCGTTTTTCGATCTGTCATGCTTATCAAACTCTAATTGTTGCATTTAATGTTCTTAGCTGTTGCAAGGACCAGATAAAACTTCCTTTTCTGAGCAGGCACGGGTGCTCTCCTGCAGATAAATGAACTGATCAGAAAAATGAAATATTTACACAATGGAAGCACGTGGTATAACAAGGTCGACTATGAGCACGATATCAGTCAAGCAATCGATAGATTTATTTTTTATGCATTCTGTGTTTCGAAATCTCCTGATCTTCGAATTGTTCATTGTTCAATCGTATATCGAAACACTTGTCTACTGAGTAGGCAATGCAAATCTGAAAATCAGATTCAACCTACGATTATCGTCCATTATTTTCTTGAGTAGGATGAAGTGTCATTCGTTGACTGCTCCGCAAATGTTTTCTTCACGGGGAAAATGGAGTGTGCTTTTGCGCCTTAAATAGCAGAAATAAATTCCCTCCTTGTAATTATTTAGATAGAAAACTGGGTAGGATACGTTCATCAACTGTAATATTAAAATAATCATGTAATAATGATTAGAAATGATCACGTTTTGTAGTAATGATTGTGTTTTTGCATCAGATTTTATGTCAGCGGTGCATTCATGTTAATGGGCTGTTATTTTAAGATGATTTATGGAAGCTTTAAAAACATATTTAAGATAATAGCAAACCAAACAGTAATGTCTTTTGGTCGGAGTTTTTAGAACTTACTCATTAAGTGGCAGAAACTGATAATGAAGTGGAAACTGAGGCTAGGCTTATTGTTGATTATGGCATGGCTGAAAAAGTCGGGCTCTTTGTTTTCACGTGTGGTTTAGATTTAGAAGGCTTTAGAAAAATTCCCTTAATTAAATGCTTTCTCTTTTCATTTCGGGAGCCTATCAATATATTTTACGAATCAGGGGATCATTTCCTGTGTTTTAGATTACAGGAAATCTCGTTGTCAGTGTTCATCCAGTGCAGATAATTTGTTGACGTTTTCTTGAATAAGCCAGGGAAATCATAACCATTGCTTACAGAACAAATGAGCGTAAAAAGAGTATTTCTAACTCTGACTTAAAATATCATTTCAGGTTTTCATGTCAACAGCTGAAAACAGGTGAAGTCTACATTGCGGTTGGAAATCCCGATTTCTTCATTCTCAGCGGCATTAACAATGCATGGAGTTACAGTTTTGTTAATCATCTGCTTTTTAGTTTTCTCGGATTTTTGGCTTGTCAATAGCAAAACTTATCAAGTGGATTCAATCCATCAATCCAGATTTAACCGCCAAGCCCGCGAAATCAGATCACATCGTGAAACTCGCCAATCCCGTAAGACTCGTCAGACCGCATGTAGGTACAACGTCGCTCTTCTAGACTTTCCACCTTATGTTATGATGAACTCAAGTTCACCGCAACGCGGTTTTATGTATGAAAAAATAACGTGGTTTGTAGACTTCACGTGCTTCGGTAGAGAGGCCAGTGAACCTGAAGCATGCATCATGGAGCCCATATTTGTTCGAAATTGGGAGGAGATGGTTCAACGGATCAAAAACAAGAGCGTGGATTTTGCTTTCCCCATTCAAGCGAACGCCAAGAAAGCCCTTAAGGATGAACCCGATGTAACGCTTATCCGGGCATTCGTGTCATCCGGGTGTTCAATGATTGTGAACACGAAACAGTGTGAGATGGAGTCGCGGGAGCAGTTATTGACTTCTATTACGTCACAATGGCCGATCCTGGCATGTATCATTCTGCTGTCTGGGATTTCCGGAGTGGTTATTTGGCTGTTGGTAAGAAATTATTGCTTGATAGAAAACAACTTGTTTACATGTTTGTCGGTTGTACGTGTTGCCAGTTGCAACTACCCTTCGATGAACACTAAAGATCCTCCTCTTCTGTTGTTCAGCACTCTCAAGGCAGTTCCAAATGATTTTTAGGACCTTGAGAGCAACAGTTTATTGCTTTTAAGAAGCGCAACATTAAGGGTCTATACAGTACGAAATGTGTTTCATTAGGTGTGAGAACCCGCGGCATAGATCGACTGACTAAATATCTATCAGATTCAATTCGTGTCGTGCTGTTTCATACTTTTAATCTAACTAATATTATATCTCTGTGACAGTTTTGAACATTCACACTTCCATTTAACTTTATCATGACGGCACCGAAACATTTTTCATTGGTATTTGTTTGATACTGAAGTGGTTTAATAGAGCGAGTTTAAATTGAGTGTCGTAACACTAAAGCCAAAGTAATTGTTTTGGCCAATCACAAAGGACAGAGACAATCCAGTGATCCAATCAATCCTGGAAGTAATTACACGTAGCCGACACAAAGCGCGGGAAAACGTGCGCCCGTGAGTCACGATTGTTTTTGGTTTTACTGCTGATTGGTTGAAAAAGTGGCGCGACATTTTTAAACCAATAGCTGAGCGTGGCGAGCAAAACCAAAGCAATTCACTAATTACTTTCGACACTCAATAGAAAATCGCTCTAACTTTTAATTCGATTTTTAATCCCAGGAGCACACCACAAACAAAGCTCAGTTTCCACCTTCGTTTACAGTTGGATCACCTGAGGGATTTTGGTGGGCAGTGGTATCACTTACAACAGTGGGGTAAGTTCCTTCATTGTCTTTCATAATCAGTTGAATTTTTGTTCATGATCAGAAAAGCTCATGAATATTATTAAGAATCATTAGTCCGCGTGTTGAGTACCCGGAAACATTTTTTCAGAACCCTTAGCATCGACAAATATCATCGAAAGTGTTTTGTTGATATGAATTCTAAAGTCAAGAGTGTGGCCCTTTGACCCTTGTTCATACCTTGAAAGGATGAAGGCCTCATGTGCTGAATTGCTCAATGCATTAACCTCATTAGGTACGGTGACAAAACTCCAAAGTCCTTTCTCGGGCGTTTGTTTGGAGTAGTCTGGATCCTTGTTGGAGCGATCATGCTGTCGTTGTTTACTGCGTTGTTTACAAATGCCATGCAAGCTGCTCTTGATGGCACAAAATGCAAAGATATTGATGGCAAAGAGGTGAGTTTCCCCAGTGAACAAACGATAATACATTGTTTATTTGTTTGATTTTACTTGAGAGAAAATATCAGCCAGTATTCAATAAACGTCAGGTAAATAATTGTTTCAGAGGGATTTGAATAGGTAGATACCAGATCAGGTAGAGAGTAAAAAGTAATACGATAATAAGAAATCCTCGCCGATGTTTTACGCATGTATAACTTTGCAATGGGTTGCAATATACGCCATATTTTTTTCAAAACCTGGCCATGGAACAATCTTAATCTTTCCTATATGAGAACCCATTAACTTTTCAATGAGCAATATTTAAGGAACATAGGCGTACGGGTGGAGGGGGGCCTGCAGCCTCCCCCTCCCCCCCCCCCCCCCCCCTAAATTTTGGGCAAATCAGATTTTTTGGGCAGCATGACAAATTTTTGGCAAGGCAACTTGGGAGAAGTTTTTGGGCAAATGGTTCACCTCCCTCCCTGGCAAAAAATTGCCCGTACCCTATGTTTAGGAGGGTAGGTGCCAATTGTCAGCAACGCAAGCAATAAGAAAGTGAATCGGAGTTAACGACATGTTAAAATATAAAAAAATATGATATTTTACTTTCTAGCTGGGTGTCTCTTTGATGAATACCGAAACTCAATTAGTGGCAAATGAGTTACATGCACGAATTGTCAGTAAGTAAAAGATGCAATGCCTTTTTATTCTTTCGTCTTTCGCTCTCAAAACAGTGTTATTAAAATGGTGCTGAGCAAAGTTTCTATCGAATGGTTGGTTTGGGTGGTTGGTTTTCGTTCGGTGCCCAATGAGTTAGTGTAATAATTTGCAAATTCACACCATATGTAGAGTACGCAGTGTCACCCGGGATTGCTTCGCAAAAGCTTTCATTTGAATGACCACGCATTGGTAATAAAAAGCAATTTAAGATGAAAGTAGTCATTTGGTTAAGTGTTGGAAGACAATGTTCCATCCACGAACATGGAGCATAATTTGACAGACTACTTGTCTCTGAACTTGAAAGAGTGGGCTTGAATTTCACACGTTCATTCTTCAAACCCACTCTCCTTCCTTAATTCCTTCCCTCACCGCCCTGGTTTCTCAAGAGGTGGGTAGAATGCTCCCTCGTTATATGATCGACATTGCCTGCTCTTTTGGTCTGCCATCTACACGTGAACAGGGCAACTAAGATCCATGGTACAGCGTATATAGAGTTGAAGCTACGTGGCCTAGCTCAGTAGTACTCAAGTTAATGAGCATTAAAGAAAGACCTCACAAACTAAAAATAATCCAGCACTACTTGAAATCCACAGAGTTCAAAAATTTAAAAGACATGCAAAAGAATCTAAGCGAGGGACTAATCGGAAGAGTACTAGTGGATCGGAACACCGCATTTCACTTCCTGGATGAATCTGGCTTAAAAAGAAACAGACAAATCCGGCTGATTCGTAATATCGATTATCCATTGGATTATTATCTGGCGCACGTGAGCAAGGGAATTTTTCCAACCCCATCAATGTCACCAAATGACACGAACGACTCTGACACAGATCTTGCTGAAAGAAAGGCACAGCTTGCTGATTGTGGTCCAACGTTAAAAGAGTTATCTGTGGATTTGGTTTCGGTTTCAAAATCAACTGCAGAAGATCAACTTATACCTGCAGAACTACAGGTAAGGTTTTCAAAGTTTAAAGCAATATTATTAGACCTGCCTACAATCTTTCTGATAATCCAAAGGGACTGCTAAGTAATCATTTGTTACAACTGGCTTTTGTCTCATGCTTTAATTATTAAACAATTGAATCATTTGTCAGCGTATGTCCATCGAGATCCAAACTTCCCGCTTGCTTCATGTCTCGATGAACACAAGCTGACGCATGAATTTATTGTTAATTAATAGTAGTTCTCAGCAGGGTCAAATAATGTAGTAAAAGAGACTTAATTCTGTTATAGCTTCATCTTCTCTTCCAGTACAAGATAAGACGTGTAAAAGGACTCATGTTTTCCTATTTATCGACTTCTTTCAGACGGCAGACTTGTCAGACGAAATGGAGGGGTTGTTTTCCACGGGCTCAGAAATGACAAAATTTATTTTGTTTTGTCTTCTGGGTATATTCCTCGGTCTGATAGCCATCGGCGTGTTATGGGAAGTCTTCAGCAAGTGCACTGCATCGGTAATCAAAAGAAGAAAAGGTGATTAACACATTTAATAGCTTCTAGAGATCTTTGCAGCATCAGTAGAAAGGAAATGATGCCTTGCAAAAAGGCTGAGAAGAAGTGTGGCAAGGATTCTAATCATCCAGAATCATATTTTTTGGTGTTACCTAAATCATATTTTTGGTGTTACATCAATAACGCGCAAACAATCCCCAAGTCAACGATTGATGACGTTTTTTGCTGCAGTCGATAAAAAAGAACAATATATTGAGGAGGCGTCTGACGCTCAGGAAATCAGTTCCACTGGTTAAACGTGGACCTTAGAGGGCCTTAGTTAGCCTCCGCCATTTTCGATGCGAAATGTTATTGTACTGCTGTAAGTTATGTTACTGGAAGTGTTTAATTACTTTTAGCAAGTTTGCCAGCGATCTCTTTCGTTTTCAGACTTTCGCATGTGTGGCTGACTAGGGCCCTTTGACTACAGATCTAGAGCAGTTGCAAAATAATTGCTCAAGGCGGCAGACAAACATGTTAGAATTTTCAATCCCTAAAACGTTTAACGAATCATGTGATTTTGATTGGAACACCTTGATTTGAATTGGACAGAACCGAAAAGGCAATCGTTAGTTGGGTTTTGATAATCAGTCCGTGCTTAATTGACGGACGCAGTATTTTTTAAGGTAGCATATATAGAGCACTGCCACTGTTTTCAAGAATAAGTTATGAGGAGTGATGTTAAAGCTTGATGCTTGTCTTTCTCCCTTGTTTAGCTTCATTCATTGCTAAAATCATTACCTTGTAGCTTTCCTCGCACCCAAAATGCTCCTGATGGACTAACAGAAAGATATCAAACGAATAGGCCACTTCGGAAAATACCGTAATACTCTTCGTTTGTCCCCAAAATTTTGCATAAGCATTGTTTCCAGTTTCTAATGGGACTTACAATGGTCCCAAGAGGAAACAAAAACTATGCTTATGCAAACTTTTGGGGAGAAACAAAGAGTATTATGGTATTTTCTCAAGTGGCCTATTGTGGCTGGGAGATCAAACCATAATGAATTTCTGTCGATATTTTCAAGGAATGGCTCAATAACATGAAAAAACCGGCTAGTTTTTTCAAGTTTCAATCAACTTCCATCCTTTCCATAATAGGCGACAATAAATGGTTTCAGCGTAGTGATATAGTCCTAGGTAACAAAACTACACCATTATTTATTTTAGCATTTTAAAACTGATGACACCAAATTACCGTGACAGTCCCCCTTCAACTGTTGTGGCACCTTGCAGAGGCCAGGGAAAGCATTTTATCCGTCCACACAAATGGGCCAAGAAGCACTCACTCGTTTGCAGTTTCATTTGATCTCACAAAGCTTAAACAGTCAACTCTAACAACTGCTTTTTGTTTCAGATCTACACCATAGTAAAGGCGAATCCGAGAGTGGTAATTTGATTCCCCTTAACAACAGAAAGGTGTCTATGATGCAGAATTTTCTAGATTTGGAGGAAAGGCTTAAAGATTTAACAACTGATCTACAGAAACTAAAAGAGGAATTTGCAAGTACTAATGTCACGAACCAAGATACAATTAGAACCCAGCGTCGTATGAATGACGACAATGTTACAAACAGGAATCGCTCATTCTTTAGCGTGTTAAACGGAAAAAAGAACACGGAAACTGTATATAATTAAGAAATGTACATCTATGGGCGGTAATGGGTCTTTAGATGTGTCTTTCGTGAGTAGGCTATTTTAGTCTGCTTTCTCGCGCGCCGCGTTGAGGAAATTTGCTTTCTTAAAATTAAGAATTCATCTATGCGACCAAGCGCGCAACTAGACGCAAAAATGTTCTGTTTCGACCAAATTCTGAACAGCATTATATCAGTAACTTAACCACTAAAACGTGCTCCCAGTTAAAAAATAATTGCTGATTCCTCAAAATTAAATCACAAACTGCTAAGTAAACTAAATACGGCGCAGTGCCCGCGCGAAAATTGCTTGGGCAAGGCCACATGTCATTTTCTCGCAGCGCACTAGGTTTGTTCTAAACTTAGCCTACTCACGAAAGATGTAGACTTCTAGGATTAATTATGAATTTTCTGATAACCCAGTTTGCTTCCCGTGTTGTAGAAGATTCTTAAAGGGAACCTCTTCTCTTTAGACAAATTAGCACTGAGTTGCTTTAAATATACCTAAATCTCAATTTTTTTACCGGACAAGGGAGATATGACAATAATAATAATATTGATAATAATAATAAACGGGAAATATAGATGCTTTTATATTTCCCGTGCGCCGACATTTTGGATTTTATGCGGTCATTGCGTTGACGCTTTTTTAGGAAGCAGAGTGATTTTTTGTGAAACAGTTAGGCAGGGCAATTACGTCGAAAATATTATTCTTAAAATGACGGCGCATGAGAAATTTAATAGCCAAAATATCTTCCGATCATTGTCATTATCATTATCATTGCTATCATTATTATTATTAAATGTTATATCTCACTTATCTGGTAAAATCTGCAATTTAGGCATTATCACAAACAGTTCTTAACGTCAGCTCGTCTCAAGAGCAAACTTAGCGCGAAACATTTCTATTTCACCTCACCACCCAGTTTTTTAAGGTGATTCCTCAGAAATAGAAGTTGTCCAACATTTTTTTTGAAACTTTCCCTGAATGTTCCCTTCAAAGCACGGTACATTTTGCGGCAGCTGAAAGGACAAATTATTAACCGAATACTTGGCAAAAAACTTGATAGCTAGTAAGTCTCAATTATATGGAACAATTTAACATATGATTTATGGCAAAAATCAAACAAATTCAAACGATACCGACACAAAACGTACCTCGAGTCTTTGTTCCCTAGGCTATAATTGGCATCCTCGAGTAACGATTTTCTGAGAGGTTTTAACTATATCTTTTTTTCCTATTCAAATTTTTTGTTTTTATTTTTTTTAACTTAAAGATGATAATTAGTACATCCAAATTCTGCAATAAAAAATATAGGTTACCGTGCTTGTTTGCGAGAATAACGACGATTAAATCCCTATAGAAAAAGCCGCCATATTGTTTCATGTGCGCGCGCTAATCGCGCGTAGAATGCTGCGCAGTAAAAATGCGCAATGCAATACTGAGGAATCACCTTAAGGAGCTCTGTTACGGAAGAAATATCTGCATTATGTAGTCTAAAGTTTTCAATTTGCAATTAAAATTCATCCGAATTCCCCTCGTTCGAAGGCATCCTTATTTCTTCTAAGTTTTGTTACACTTTTAGTATTTCTCTACCTTGGCATTCATGTATGGTGACTGAGCCAAATTCAATGTACACCCCATCTTCTTTGAAAACACTTTCACTCTGCAGTCCAACAATTCTATTTTGAGTTTCCTCTTAATCTTTTAAATTTTAGGGTACGAACAATCGAAAGAGGTCAGTGCTTTAGGTATACAGAAAGACAATTTTGTAAAAAAAAAAATGGTTTTCAAAACGAACAAAATTATACTCACTTCCCCCTCCAACATAAATATATTTTTGAAATTAACTAAAATAGCTAGGAAGCATATTTTTTGTAATAGTAGATATGCTCTAAAATTGAATAATGTTTTAAAATTTCACATAACATAATTGTAACAGGTTTATAGTGAAAAATATATACACTCAGTTAAAAATATTGCAGAGCGATTTTTTCATGACACTAGCATAATGAACAATTATTTCACTTGCAGGCATTGGATATGAGGTGATATTCTTTTTATTTGCATTCATATCGGTGTTCCATATCGAACGTGAACCAGGTGCTCTAGTAAAGCCTGGGCCAAATAATTTAAGTTGGTCTAAAGCTGCCTCTACTTTCATTGGCCTTCGCAAAAAACACTCCCGTGGAGTCTTACGAAGGAAAAATACAGGTGTCGCTCCGTTGTGAATGGCGGAAAACACATGAGCAGAAGAGACACTAAGGACCTCTCGTTTACGTTTGGCCCGGGCTGTATACATGGAATAACTTTAGACGTAACAGCCTATCGCGATGAAATCTTGAATTTCTTAACAAACTAGTTTCAAAAGCGACGCGTGCGTTAAACGAAAAAATTGTGACCTCGCTGCAGTTTACTTTCAAAGTTAACTAGTCCAGTAGACCAAGATGAGCTCTCCACCAGCGCCATAAATAATAGTTTTGACTGTTATTACAGTCAAGGACAATGACACCTAATTTGAAAGTTCTTCAACCTCCGAGCCGCTTTATTGGCGATATTATAACGATTGTTTTTAATGCAGTGTTCTTGCAATTACATTTTATGTACAACATTTGTATACGCCCATTCTATTTCCCCTGAAACCGTTTCTGTTTATAAAAAGATACTTTGTTAAGTAGTATGGCTCTCCCAGCCTGATATGACTCGAGCAATATTTTTTAATTCACTGTAAATTTTATTTCAAACGCATATTGTAAATAAAATGACTTCTTAGAATTTTATGAACTTGTAATTGTTGTTTGAAGTTTCTTGTCGCTAATTCACGTTTCGGCAGGTGTCATAAGCTAATGTAGCCTGCGTTGCAGCCGGACGTGCCACACGTACGGGGAGGGCGACGCCTGTTTAAAAATGAATTTCTATAATTTTACTAACGAATCCCAAAATTATATTGATGTATCCAGTGCGACTATCGCTTTTAAAGGTAGTTTCAAGAAGAAAATTGAAGAAAAGCTATTATTTAACCGTCGTCGGTCTACAACATACTCAGAACTTGGCTATTTCACGTACGTTGTTGTTTTTTTAGAGGACGACAAAGAAATGCATAAAGATTTATAATGCACGTGAGAGCTATTTTTCTGGCCCATGTTGTTCAGTGTGGATAATGTTATCCGCCGAATAAATCACTATCCAGGGGTAGCGTAGTTTGTTCCCCGGGGAAACTCGCATGTGAAAAGGGCGGGGATTCTTGTCATCTCACTTAGGGTATAAATTTGGGATTTTGGTCTAACTTAGGGTATTCTTGGCAAAACGCCGGCCCCATTGTATTTAGCCGTGAAGGTCTCGTTTAGGGTGTGCACGCGAAGAGATCCAAAAAATATATATTTAGTATGTACATTTTTGAATTCGTTTTATCTACTCGTTTCATATAATCAAAGTTTTAATGCTCTCTTTTAGGGGTCAAAAAAAGCTTGGGCCACGCCCAGATCGGTCTCCTTTAGGGGTTTAATTCAAAATTTCCTACGAGCATTCCCGCCCTTTCATATGCGAGTCCCCTTCCGATCCGGGAGTTTTTTTAACTAACACTTATCCACTGGATAGTGATTTATCCGGTGGGTAGCTTATCCACCCTTTGAACAACCGGCGGCTGCCTTATAAGATCTTTGTTTAGCGACGTGGAACAATATTTTGTCATTGCTTATTGTACTTGACAAGTTTGAACGAGGTTAGTGTAAAATCGAATGGGAAAGCCAGATTTCAAAATGTAACACTTGAGCGCGCCACATCATATATGGTTACCCTATTGAGCCACCTTAAACTCCCTAATTTTGGAGCTTCGGTCAGGAGCCATCTTTGATGTATGTTGTACTCCTCTTAATTAACTCGTGTAGTATAAAATAGTAGGGACTTTACGAAACCACGACGGCGACGTGGTTTTGTAAAGTCCCTTATATGGGCACCCGCCGCAGCTGCCGTGGCAAAACGCACCACGCATGTGCATGATGAGTCACGATTTCTTGAGGTGATCATGACATATTTGAGCCCGAACGTATGAACGTATGATGCTTATAGCAAAACTTGGAAGCAGAGTTATGTAGGTGGCAACTGAGAGGTTAAAAAGCATAAAACGATTTACGTTAATTTAATCTTAAATATTCTTAAAAATTGCCATTGTGTTCACATTTTCAGCCTTTCTCTAGTTCAGTGTCCGCGGTGTCTTTCAGGTTGCGACGAATTGTCATCTATCCAATTTTCGGCTGCTGGTCGTGCTTAGTTTTGACGATTTCAACCTGTATGTTTTCTGTAGAATGTTCTTATTTTTTTAATTTTAAAAACAGAGCACTTTGTATTCAGTCTTAACCGATATGTACACGTTTACGTCACTAATGACTGGTGTCAGTGATGGTTCCAGGCTACTGTTAAAATAAATATTGACTCGTATAACTCACATTATTTGTTCTTCGCAGCAAATAGGAAAGAATAAAACCCTTTCTTAAACAAATTTCAGTCTTGGTACGTTCTTAGGATGTTCTTAAAATTTGGCCTTTCTCGGTCTCAACGTTCTGGGACGTTATTCGTGTTTACGGATTTGAGCCACTTTGAATAAAGACATTTCTTTTGCCAACGAAATGAAAGAGCTTTATAATGAAAGAATCCCGTAAATAATTATTCAGCAGCAATCAGCCGCTGCGAGCTAAGTTGCTGAATAATTCTTTTGAAGCGAGTTTTGACTTAAGAAGAACAGGCCAATGATAGAACGCTGTTACAGTGGCCGAAGACAACGAACGTGAGTGCTGAAAACAACCCAATTACACGAAAGACAAAGATGTTTACTTATGGAGTCAGTAGGTGATCCAAAATCGTCCAATACCCTCTTAAGACACTGTTATAATCTTAATCGTTTGTGGCCCAGCCCGGCTGAATGTCTCTGTTCGCGAGTTAGCGTTTAAATTCGTTTGATTATATTCCCTCCTTATTTTGATTGCGCTGGGTTGCATCGTGGTTTATGCTAACAAATTAATGAACGGTGGGTAGACATGCCGATTTGCATTTTGATGACAAGCAGGCGTTTTTGCCGAAGAAATAATTTACTTTTTACCATTGCCTTTATAATATACTGCCGTGCTCGCGAGTAAATACTATATTCTTGCCCACCTTCTCACTACCAAGTATTATTTTATCATATATCAGAATGATGGATTCTAAGAGCCTTGGAACTTATTCTTGTTTTATTTTCCCAGAGGTACAACGTTCATCATTTGCATAGCACAGCTGTTTACTGATGGTATGACGTGCTATAAAACTTTTGTGGGCCAGCCTCCTTAAGATTTAATCTCTAGATCTACAGTCTTCCTGCTTCTATCTGCAAGTCAACTTTCAATTTGTTTTTGTCTATTCTTCATTTGTACGACGTTAATCTGTGTTTCAAATCCGTTTAGGCTGCGTTGTGGTTTTGGTTAAAGAGAGTTGAGGTGAGTGAAGCCTTGCATTATTTACGAGCCGACGTTTTTTCAGCATTATTCGCTTTAACTAACTGTTATTTCAAGAAACTAGCGTCGTTTAATATTGCTTTTATATTAAAAGTGATTTTCTTACACGTTTTTTTATTTGAGATGGCGTTTTAGTTTTTTTCGCCTTAAAACCGATGTTTACCTCTTTGCATCTAGACGCTTTAGCAGAGTGATATTTTGTTTTGTTCAGTCGTAATCGATATATGCTTTGTATATTCAGCGACCTCAAAATATTGCTTTCTTTCCGTTTTTCCGACCGAAGATTAGTTCATTTTCTTTTATTGTGAAAACTGTTCAATATTCGGGCGAACTTTGGAATTATTATTTTCGCCGGTACCCACTCTTCAGGATAGATTTTTGAGGGTATGTTAACCGACGCTTTTTGTTTACATTTTGAGCGAGCGCTACAATGTTGAACTCGTAGCTCGGTAATTTTACAGCTCTGAAGGGTGTTCCTATTTGCATATTGCCTTTTACCATGACATATTAAGGCCGTAATCGTTTGTGAGGTTTAATCATTGGGACCCATAGCCAGTTTGGACCTCGTGTTTGTGTCTTGAGTTTTGGAGGTCTTAAGTTCTGTAAGTTTTTTCGTGAATTGTTTTCCTTCGTTCTCTGCAATATCACCTGCTTCAATGGGAGTGCGGTTAAGACTGCTGTTCAACAGTTCGTAGGGACGCATACAAATGGAGCTATCTTTATTAAAAGTAATTCAATTAAATGTGTGCATGTGGTTTTTAACTCTCATTATTGGGTTTCTAAGCCCATCTACGCTATCAGAAATGGCTCAGTAATAGTGTGTTTGCTGCTAAACAAAAATTTTAAATAAAAAGAGAATCATTGTAGGTGATACTCAACAACTGAAAAACGCCGATGGCTATAGCGCCGTTTTCAAGCATGTTTTTCCCTATTTTTTTCGTAATACGTACAAAATAAGGAAAAACTCTTTCCGCAAATTAATTCATCCGGTTAACCATGTTTAGACGTCTCTTATTCGTTTTTTTCCTTCGCATTTTAAATTCCAGGCGATGGATCTTTTCACAACCCTACAGTTTTTTCTTTGTACCCACCACCCCTCCCCTCTGCCTAACGCTGGAACTGTTAAAGAACAAATGGCCAAATTTTTTGGCCAGCGATTGTAAAACTCATTAAGAGAAATGCGTAGTGTACAGGTCGACTTCGGAATGTTGATGCTATATGATAAAAACAGGCCCTTGACGTAATGAATAATTAAACATTTTGATACAGCATTTCGAAAAGCTGCGCCAAAATCCGTCTAGAAAATGTCAAAGAACTGTACGTTTTAATATTTACTGGAAATTCCATTGCTTCGCAATTACTAATGGCGCGGGGAATGATGAGAAGCATCGCGTCTTGCTTTTTTGTCATAGGAGATGACTGGGGACGAGTCAGTAATTGGACCGCGTGGCCGGAGTCCAATTCAAGGTATAATTGGGCGAGCTAGCAATTTCGTAAACGGCCGAGCGCTCAGTGACAAAACTCAAGGCTACAAATTCAAGCACTTTTGCAAAACGACACAGTGGGAGAACGAAGCATGTGTCCAATTATAAGTATCTAATTTGAAGTTGGTCAAATTACTGTGAAGTTGGACACCCACGTAACCGCGCTTAAACTACGTAACAAATAAACGCGCGGTGAACAAATTAAAGATAATTTTGTCATCGTTAAGATGACGGCCTGAATTGTATCCAATTCGTTCCAATTACCATAACAAATTTCTAACTTTCAGGTTGGAATATGAACAGGTGACTAACTTTGGATATTCTGCTCTATGAAAACGTGGTTTTAATCCCATGAGCATCGTATTTGCAGCGTTTTCAGTATGACTGTTGTTACTGCAGCGGTAATCACCAGCCTTCTCGTCTGCGCGGAATTTTGCTGTGTTAATAGCAAAACTCGTCAGAATGATTCAATTCACCAATACAGATTTGCCCACCAAGCCCGTGGAACCAAGTCACATAATCAAACTCATCAATCCCGTCAACCTCCTGAAATCAGTCCAAGCAAGGCAAACTGCAGTTACAAGGTCGCTCTCCTGGATTTTCCACCATACATTATGAACAAAAGTTCTATTGCAGCACGAGGCTTCATGTATGACAAAATAAACTGGTTCGTACACTACAAGTGTTTCGATAAAGAAAAAGAGGGTCCGGACACATGTAACATGGAACTCTTATTTGTTCAAGATTCGGAGGAGATGGTCAAACGGATCAAAGAGAAAAGCGTGGATTTTGCTTTTCCCATTCAGTCAAAACAAGCGGACGCCAACGGAGCCCTTAAAGACGGTAGTGTGACACTCATCCGGGCATTCGTATCACCCGGGTGTTCAATGATTGTCAACACAAAACATTGCGAGGAAGGGTCACGGGAACAGTTATTGACCTCAATTACGTCACAATGGCCGATTCTGGCCTGTATCATACTGCTATCTGGGATTTCCGGAGTGGTTATCTGGCTGTTGGTATGCTTATTAGAAATTTCAGATTATAAGCCCCCGTACCCCCCGCTTATAAGCTCCCCGGGTTATAGGCCCATGTATTTGGAAACAAAAAAGATACACCCGGTTATAAGTCCACGGGATACCCCCCCCCCCCCCCCCCCCTGTATGGCAATGATTTCGAAGAATAAATCCAAACCACTCAGTAAACTAAGATGAAGTCAAATTAAGTGCAGGCCCGAAACATTTTCCGGCCCTTCAAGCCTTAATTTATAAGGTGAAGGCCCCAATTTTTTTCGGCCCTTCAGGTCTTAAAATTGTCGCCCGTGAACAGGTGGTCAGGTCCTCCAAGCCTTTCCGCTACATCCGCCACTGAAAGGTACGAATGGACAAAAGTGAAGAAGATTGAGAAAGATTGTGATATAGGGTTCGATGAAAATCTGTTTGGCTAAAAAGCTTTTTTCAAAGTTAACGCTATTTAATCTCGTTGGTTTGTGCTTCAGTTCTAATAGCGCCCGGAAACATATTTCTTTGCATGTAATGAGACTGTGGAGTGATTTATGAAGCAATGAAATTAGCAAAAACCCTAGAACTTCTTTAATTCTTCGCATATATAATTTCAGCGTGGCAAAACCTAAAAGAATATTAGACTAAACATTGTGTCGATTTTTAACCGCAGGAACACAGAATAAACAGAACACAGTTCCCACCTTCGTTTACAGTTGGCTCACCCGAGGGGTTTTGGTGGGCAGTGGTTTCGCTTACAACAGTGGGGTAAATATATTTTAGTTTCTATTTTTTGTCAACCTGCCATGTCAGCCATGCAATTAGTGCACAATTACTATCCTTGTAAAAAAGGGAAGGAAATATCCGATTCAATATTTAACTTTTCTCTCTCATATTTCCTCATTATTCGTGACATAAACTTCGCACACCATGCCATTCGGGAAAAGCGATATAGAGCTTTTGTATATACCGCTATAGAAATAAAGTTATTATTATTATTATTATTATTATTATTATTATTATTATTATTATTATTATTATTATTATTATTATTATTATTATTATTATTATTATTATTATTATTATTATTATTATTATTATTATTATTATGTACCGGAAAGGAAGGATGGGGGACTCCCAATTGAACGAGACGAGGTTACTTGTCGTCTCACTAAGGAGTGTTATTAGTTGGACACGAAAAAATAAATAAAAGATCTGGCATGGGAATCGGTTTTCATGCGTGTCCTCTCTATCCAGGTCGAATTGTAGAAATGTTGGATTTTGGAGAGAGAGGAAAACCGGAGAACACGATGAACCCCTCGGAGCGAGGAAAGAACCAACTTACATATGGCACCGAGGCGGAATCGAACTCGGGCCACATTGGTGGGAGGCGAGCGCTGTCACCACTTCGCCATCACTACCCTATGTTAACCCACTGTCGCCCCAGAATTGGTCTCTTTAGGGTAGAATTCAAATTTCAGATAAGCATCACCGTGTTTTGCATGTGACAACCTCATAATCTGGGAATTAAGTCCGGGATCAGGAAGTGTGATTCTGGGCCCAGTGACATTGTTCAATACTCTTACCTCATTAGGTACGGTGACAAAATCCCAAAGTCCTTTCTCGGGCGCTTGTTTGGAATAGTCTGGATCCTTGTTGGAGCGATCATGTTGTCGCTGTTTACAGCTATGGCTACGAATGCCATGAACACCGCTCTTGATGGCACAAAATGCCAAGATATTAATGGTAAAGAGGTAGGCATAAAACTACAATAAAAACCTTCATTCCGAGTCTCCGTTGAAGGGACACTATGACGGTGCCTTCACTTCCTCCTTTGAAATGTGTCTAAAACACTGAGATAAAGACAAGCAGATTACATTTAGTTTTAAATTTAATTGTTTTGGATGAAAACCAGTAATGATAGTGTATGTGTACAGCCTATAACGTGTAACAATGTAAAATGTGCACCAAGAGTCGGATGTAAGGTTTCTCTTGGCTAAAGTAACCCAACACTGAAAAAGATGAGAAGTAATGTAATGTAAAAATGTCAATGTCAATGTCAATTCCCTTAGATATACCAAGTTCGTTCTTAGGTATGCGACTCAAACTCAAACAAAACAAATATTTCAAATAATCATAACAAGCTTAAAGATCGCAACTGGTGGGAGGCAATTAAACCAGTTGGTTATTTACAAGAATGACCGCAGAGCTGAACTAGGGTCTGCGAAGAAACAATTACAGTAAGCTATAGTGGTCAGAGCGGGACTTGAATGCGGGGCCTCCGGATTTCAAGTCCGGGGCCCTAACCACTCGGCCACACTGCCTCCCTAAATAGTAAGCAAGCCAGTTGTCACTTCACCTCTTGCTACTGAAATCGGAGTTAAGAACGTTGTAAAAATATCCTCCTTAATAATAGTATATTGTTTTTTCTAGGTCGGTGTGTTTACGGAGAATACCGAGACCCAAATGGTTGCAGAGGAGTTCAATGCAAAGATTGTCCGTAAGTAAAACTTTGACGCTGCTTTAATCCAGTTTAGTGTTACATCGTCGTTTCATCCACATGCGGACGGTTGTGAAAGACACAGCCGCCTAGATGCTCTTGGTACAGGATAGTGGGCTTATTTGCATGGTCGCACACAAGGGATTATCAATAGACACAATTTACGAACTCCTTGTAATACGTAATAACGATTGCCACATAAATGTTCACACACTGCGATAGCGCTTCTTCGACAGTCTTATAGTTAGAAACAACTTTCACGACATAAAAAAGTACAACATAAATCGTGCTGTTTGACACCTTTCATTTGAATGGTCCCTTGGCTCTCATCACTTTATGCAATAACACAAAAAAACTGAACAGTTGGAACCATCTACCACCCCTGTCACAAAAGGGACTTACTGCAGCTGGCAATAATTCCACAGGGTTTGCCTTTAAATCCTCTTGGAAAGAAAATCAATGTTCTGGTGTGTCAGCTCATGGACTTTTGAATTACTTCAGGTTAAAAGCATAAATTAATTGTCTAACAGTCGAGTGAGTAAGTGTCATTTTGGTCCATTCCTAAACCTCATAGCATGTTTATGTTATCCTTTAGCTAAGAAGGGGTGGGGGAGAAATATATCTCTGTTTAAATTTTACAGTCACATTAATGCATTTTCACCGTATTAACTGCGGAAGGCTCAGTTAAATCCATTTTTTACCGAAAAACCAAACGCACCCAGCTTCTAACTTATCAAAAAATACAAAATTTCCTTCAATTGTAATATGCCATAGATTTCCTAAAATACGTCCGAGTAAGAGTTTTTGACCAATTTTAAAGGAATACTGTCACGATACATTTGCCTAAAACTGTTATAAATTCAGAATTTAATTAGCTCTAACTAAATGATTAAAAGCATTTTTTGAAGAAAGTCCACACTGCAGCAATATTTCTGCAAAATTTCAACCATTTTCTAGCCAAACTTGAACCTTTGAAAAACTGACATCCTGACGCTTTTTCAAAAATCGATATCCTCACTTCCTAATGACCTCTAATCATTTGTCGAGTACTGCGTTACAAAATAAAATCATTATTGTTCAGCTTCCAAAGATCGATGTATGTTTTTGAGATTTCCAAAATAACGTTAAAAATGGTGACAATGTCCCTTTATGTCCTGGGGCGTTTTCAACGTTTGAAGTATATTGTATTGGAATGTACTTTTACAAAACTTCTCGTAAAATGTTTAAATCTCTACAGGGTTTAGCAATCTCGACGAAATGAAGACAAGTCTGAGCAATGGAATAATTGGGAGAGTGCTTGTAGATCGGAACACTGCATTTCATTTCCTGGACAAGTCCGGCTTGAAACGAAACAGACAGATCAGACTGATTCGCTATATCGACTATCCAATGTACTATTACCTGGTTCATGTGAGCAAGGGAATGCTCCCAACTCCATCAGTGTCGCCAAATGAAACGGAACGAACAAACGACACAGAAACTGCCCGTGGTAAAAGAAAACTGGCAGAATGTGGACCAAAATTGAAAGAATCTTCTGCAGAATTGGTTGGGGCTAGCAAAGAAACTGCCAGAAACCAACTTATTCCCGCTGAGCTACAGGTAAAATTAGTTCATGACCAAACGGCACGATTCAACGAAACACCGCTGAATGATTCAAAATCTAGTTTTATTTTAACAGATCAGCAACTATTTATTCACGGTTGGGAGGAGTACCCGTGTGATTGGCTGTATATTCACAAAGAAATTTTGGCGTACAGCCGTAGATCGCCATAAAGGTAGAAATAAGAGAGTTAATAGCGAGATAACATTTTTTGCACGCGAACCAAACGCATAATAATTGAAGTGCCATTAACTTCCTGCTCATTTAATTAGATACATACGATGTAGATAGTGTAGCTCGCTGAATAGTTATTACGTACTATAGTCGGATTAGTTATAAATATTCTTATCCATGTTTGCGAACACAATATATTTATTCTTAAACACAGAAACACAGCACCAAAGTTGAAAAAAAAAAACTAATGTTCAGAGCCTGGCTACTCTTTGCACGAATGAGATATACAGAAATACGACCTATGGCGCAGCTCTTATAATAACATGATGTGTCGTTATTTGAATTCTTTTAGACTGCAGACTTGTTAGACCAAATGGAAGGCTTATTTTCCACTGGTTCAGAGATGACCCGGTTGATACTCTATAGTCTCCTGGCAATATTCCTTCTACTGATAATGCTTGGTATTGCCTGGGAAGTCTTCAGCAAGTGTAATGCCACGGTACCCGTAACGAGAACAGGTAAATATAAACATACGTATATATCCCCCAGGGAGTAAATTTTCTTACAGATTTTGCTTATGGGAGAAATATGCCATTTCCGAGTGGCTGTTTTCCTCTGTTTCAAGACGAGTCTTGGTGCACAATGTTTGTTATGGAGATGAGTTTTATGCGCACGTTTTCTGTCTTAAAAATTAAATTCATTTTCATATTCCAAAGGTTGTACCCCAAGACTAGTCTTGAAACAGAGGAAAACAGCCTCTCGGAAATGGCCTATTCATTCTTTGCTCTTAGGAGACAAAACACTCGTTCACTCGGTCATCAGATGCATTCTGTCACTGGAGCGTTAACTTATTGGCAATTTTTATACCAACCTGCAGTTCCTTTTAGCGGCATTGATGCATATTTAACAACTATCTTGGTTGATTCCGGAGGAGGGAGGGTAACTAATCACATTTCTAGGCCCAAATTTTGCCCAAATCCAATTTTCCAGACTATGTTGGCCCAAATACTAGTCCCATTCACATTCTATAGTTATAAATTCCCAGTTCCAATGACCCAAATACATTGTCCTGATCAAAAATCTAGGCAAATCCCAGTTACAATTTTACCCCTTCCGTCCTTCGTCCTACCCGACGAGGCCTTAGACCGAGCTAGCTAAAATCAATCAAGATTGAGAAGTGAAGTTGCTATATTTGTCAACAAATTAGCAATGAAGCACATAACATGTTACAGCTAGATAAACTGTGTTTATGCAGCGCTTTGCGAGACTCCATACAAGTCTATGCAACCCACGTATATCGCAGAATATCCGTTATGTACCGATGACAGATAACTATGACATTCTGGCCATATATGGGCATTGTGTGAATTATGTTGTGTATACACCAATCAGATCGCTACAGAATTTGCGATATCCATTTTCAACAAATGAAGCCTAAACGATTACGTTCTTCATAATCTTGTTGCAGATGTGCTCCGGCGTAAAGACAGATCCGAGAAGGGTGACTTGATTCCTCTTGACAGAAGGATGTATGTTATGCATAATTTACTAGATTTTGAGGAAAGACTCAAATGTTTAACAGCTGATCTACAGAAGATGAAAGGAGAATTTGCTAGAACTATTTCGAACCAGTAAGGTAACAGGCTTATGTGAGCAATGCCGCCATTCAACGGGGGAAGTAATCTACATGGCTGTAAATAGACCGTTTTGACATAGATGAAGAGATCGTTTTGTTATGACACCAAAACTAACGGCAAACTCAGGGATTGTGGAGTAGGTGAAAAGAAACACACTACCTGATTATTGATGGCAAGTTATTGGGTAAATTTAAGCGTGTCTGCCATATTCCATATGGCGGCCAAAACTATCTGCGAGAAAAGGAATTTCTCTACGAGTTATTGCAATTCTTTAATAGTCAACATTTCTGACTTTAATACTGGAATAGGTAAAAGCACTTTAAAAGTGCGAAAATATCGTTTCTAAAACATTTTAAATTATGCTGCCGGCTAGGCTGTCTCAAATTTCTAAACGCTCTATATTATATCTCCAAAACAATTAAAGCTCTTTTCTGGTACAAAACTTTTCCCGGAAATTAGGGATACTGATTTCTGGAATATTTAAACAATAGAGTGTTTCTGTCGAGGAGCTATCGGTTGATAGTTGCCCCGCGGAAATTTGATGTTCTTAAAACAAATATTTGCCCGAGAAGCGAAGCTTCGAGGGCAAATATGCTAGTTTTAGAACATCAAATTTCCAAGGGGCAACTATCAGACCGATAGTTCCGAGACAAACACTCTATTGTCTTTATTGCTCACCACTAAATTTTCTTCCGCGCGCACATTCACAAACTAGCATGCTGCAAGCCGAAGCGTACGAATGCACGAAAATCAGGTAAGAAACCCTCGAAATACAGATAAACCAAATAGCGTTTGATTTTTTTACCGAAAGACTGCTTCTTAACCAAAACAAATTCACGGACGGGCACTATCCATCCGGGAATTTTTCTCGGACGGGCACTATGCACTGATAGCGCCCTCCACGGATGAACACTATCGCGTCACGTGATCAATTTAGACCAATCAGAATCGGAGAAAATTTAGTGGTAAACTATAAATACTATTAGAACAGCTCTGTAGGATCAATAGTGTTGAATTTAAACATTTGACAGTGTCAAGTGGAAAAGCGCTATGCAGTATAACGTCAGAAAAACATGTCGGCACGAGATCAGTTTCGATATACTTGTTTCTAAAACCCTGCACTGTCAAACACAAACATTTAGAGTCTTATATTTGGAGGTAAAGTTTACTCGTGAAAATAATGACTTAAAATAAAATTCTAGTTGACATTTGATTGCTGTCTAAACGTATTGTCTCGATTGTATAAGCTACGAAGATTAAGTTTTCAATAACGCAGGTGAGTGATTAGACGGTATGGGCGTTTTTCATCTTGGAGCGAGATTATAATAGCTTTTTACTAGACGCAGCCGTTTAATGTGATGCCACCCAACGCCTTTCCAAAGCCGCGTAAACAACGTGAAATTCACAAGCTTCAAAAAGGAGCTACGTCATCGTTCGTACACTTTGAAAAATTTATCCTAAATTTTTCAAAATCGTCATTTCCAATCCGTGTCAATATTCTCCATCCTCAACCATCCTTGCTCCGTTTTGGTTTAGTGTCACTCCTGTGGGGCATGTACTAAAACCAGGAATGCCCGCAGACCGGAACACCACAGAACACGGAACACCGGAACACCCCGGAACACCAGAAATTTTTTGGCATTTTATCGTATTTCTGGTGTTCCGGTGTTCCGGTGTTCCGGTGTTCCGTGTTTTGTGGTGTTCCGGTGATCCAGTGTTTCTGGTTTTAGTACATGCCCTCCTTTTGGTGTTTTCCTTCCCCAGCAAACTATTATTTTTAGGTTTCCTACATTTTAAGGGTAATTTTAGTTGTAGAAAAAAATAACTCAAAGTATCGCGACGTAGCCCCTTTAATAATATCCCATTTATTGAAAATATTTTCTGTTCTTATTTCTAATGTTTATTCTGTCACAGACGACGGTTGATTTTTCCAATTTCCCGTGCAGTAAACATTTTTGTTGCATCTTTCATGGTTGCAGTGAAACCCGGATTATCGTGAACACCTAAAATTATTTCCGGGATTTTTTTCTCGACCAATCTAAAGCTAAATATTGTTTTGTCGGCAAAAAATCCTCTAGGACAGGCGCCAACTCTAAAATACTGATAAAATAAAACTACGCTAAGAATATACTAAATAATAGTAAAAAACTAAAACTGCGTAATTATAAAAGTTGTTAAGGGGGTACTCAACCTAAAATTCTGCAAAAAAAAATCGAAAAATTTTTTTCATCGGAATTTGAATCTTAAGGTATTGAAGTTTTATTTCTAGAATTTCTGTTACTGTAAGTTCAAAGCTCGTTTTCTCAAAACGAGTTATTTTTGCCTTTGAGAAAAGATATTTTGAGAAGGATTTGCCCAATTGAGCTGAAATTTTCAGGATTATTTGTTCTGGTTAAGTTTTGTGTTTTACTCGTAGAACTTTCCCATTCAGTGTATTTTTTAGAAGTTATCCATTGAAACGTATGCTGGATTTTCTGTATCTGATTTAACTGGTCACCATTTCATGTGCTTTTAACTTTTCAAAAAAATCTATGCCTATCCCAGCAAGCTATTTGTCTTCTTTATAATAATGTAAAAATTATTCATTTTGATCAGTTCTTGTAGGAGTTATCTTTTCTCGAGTAAGCCATGGCATTCCCCAGAAGGTGGCAGATTTAATCACCCGGTGTCAGGTTACAATACAGTTCTACGGTGCAAAAGTATTTTTTTCATAATCTTTATTCTTCAAGCTTTCTAAAAATGTATACTTTACCATTGTCTGCCAGTGCTTGAGAGAGGAATTAACGCCTCATTTTTCGGTAACGAAAGCAACGAGTTCCGATCAACACCCGTCTCCGTTCATTCCCAAGTCCAGTCCAATATTTTAAAGTCTTCGATAGTAGCATGAAGGCGTCAATCCAACATGGCGGTCGATACAGCATGTCGACAAGTTGAATTGAAAACAGCTCCAGTCTCCGCTAAAAGAAGCTTCTTTGGGATCTCCACTGGCTGGTGGTGAAAGAAAAACTAAAAGGTAAAGAACATTTTTTGCATGTATTTGAATTTAATGAAACGATGAAAAGGATAATTTGTGGTCGAAATTTTGCTCGAATCGCTTTTAAGCGTACTGTGAGTGCAGTCCCGGGATTTAGTTTACACTTTAACAGCTGTAATGTTAGCGTGGACTTCAGAAACGCTCACTTGTGAGAGATCGTTCTTGCCACTCGAACATAAAGCTCGTATCTCCTTTCCATTGAGTAACTCTTCAATACAGAGCTATGGGGAAGGTATCTGTTTACAAACATTGTTTTTGTTATTTAAATTGACAACAAGTTAAACAAGACAGATCTTTGTTTCACCAGCCAGTAGTTTTCTGGTGGGCACATACATGTAAATAGCAATGGGTGACATCACTGATATCTTCCCTATTTATTACACACTGTAAAAAGGCACTATCAGTTTTGTTAATTCGATCTGCCTCAAACAATCATACATTTGCTTCTGACTCGTCCCAGTCATCTCCTGTGGGAAAATAGCAAGATGGATGATGGGAAGGAGGAAAGGCAGGAGACGACTGGGAAATCCTGTTTCAAAGATGGCGGAAGGAGTAATAGCGGCGCTATAGGCACTATTGAAAGAGAACGCTTTCTGGTGCTTTATGATGCAACAAACTGCACTTTGGTAATATATCTAACAATCCGGACATTTTGTTTACATATCCATCACAATTAATATTATCCGCAAATCACACAACTCCTCTTTGATGTACGCTTCGGCTAGGTTAATACAGAGACCTCAGGCTAACTAAACCGTTTTGTAATGAACTTAAGAGAAGAGTCTATGTCATGTGTTGATTAATTTAATGTCTTTGTGAGAAAGTCAAACTTTAACTGAAAAAATAATGTCTGGCGGTTTCCTGTTGGGTCAAAGGGTCAAAACGGTGCAAGCGGTTTTCTGTTGTTACTCTTATCCCCAGTCAAACCTAAAAATTCCTTGTTTAGTACATTGAGGACTATCCATCTGCCTAACTAGACTACAGCAAATTTATGATGAATATAAGCTCAATGATGCCTGACTTCAGTCAATCCACGGCCACAAGCTAGTTTACGACAACACACCGCCTGATCAGAAATCTATCTCTGACTCTTTTGAATCATTTCCCTATATAATCATTTTTCAACATATCGCTAAAAAGTTGCAAGCTTTTTCGGCCCAATTTTTTCTGAAAACAAGCTGCTCAGCTTTTTCATGGAATAAAACACGGGAATAAATCGTCGCAGCATTCGCAGCATGATCATGTAATTTCTAAACTCATGTAGAGAGAATTTTATTGACTCACAAAACGATAGCGCTTAAACATTGCAATCCCATTATTAAGGTTAAGGGATCCACACCTCGCAATAAATAATATGAAGTCATACTAATGATTCTCTGCTTGAAGTCCGCATGTTTCCAGTGTTACTGCTTGTGCATCATCCAAGACAGTTCCAAGAGTTGCAAAATAGCCGGCGATAATCCGAGCGGTTCAACTTGGCAAATAAAATGCACCAGACGTAAAAGCCGATAATCGACGGTACGCACAAAATAAGCTATAATGGTGATGTTTGAGATATGCAACATATTGTCGTAAATGAAGCCGAATGCTAATGTCCTGGCGCCTGAGTTAGGCATCTCCTTTGCCTTTGTTGTGATGAACAGCTCTCAGTCTCCTTGCATCAAATGAGGCGATATTACTTCAGTTTCTGACATCTTGTTACGATTTCAGTTCACTAAAATGGCTATTAACCTTCACCCAGACGTGTATTGAGTGAAATAAATGGTGAAAACAGCGCAGGCCAACTTTTCCACTAATTTGCCAACTTTTCGACACAGGATTTCCCAGTCGTCTCTGACCCTTTCTGCCTACTTCCCATTATTCCCCACGCTTGTTATTTTTTCTGATAAAAGACGAGTCTGGGGATGAGTCAGCATATTGCTTATAAAAGGAGAAATTGTGGAAAATTTTCTTTTTAAAGGGTCCCAAATCTGGAATGAGTTGCCCAAAGAATTAAGAATATTGAAATAAAAAAACTAGTTTACCCATCGACTCCTACACTGGTCGTAACCGGCCTTGATAGACGTTGGCCTTCCTTCCACTTCTGATGTCATCAGCTTCAACCAAAAAAGGAATCCCTTTTACCCACGTTCTGCAGGAGGGAAAGAGCTTTCCAGTGATATCCAGATGACATTGATTGGGTTAATGGAGCTTGAGATATGCACAAAAATGCTTAGAAATTTCCGTCAAAAACTAGGAGGAAAATTTCGCTCACTAATACCCTTGGCTACTCTGTGTTAGGCATTTCCCATCTCATATTTGAAGCAAACCGTAGCATTTATTTATTTTTATACAAGTGCATTTTGGAGAGAAATGGAGCAGATTTAGCCTATAACTGTGTTAATTAAAAATTTATGTATAAACTCAGATTTACCCTGTGTAGTAGTCTAGTTACATATGTTTGTTAAAATTGTAGTCAGTATATTATATGGTTAGTAAGTAAGTAATTAACAACTTTATTTATAGAGGGTAACACATAGTAGTTAAAAACTGACAATCCTAAGTTAAAGATTAAATTGCTAAATTATACCCATCTGCTATAATTTGAAAATTAGATTAGTTAACAATGGAGGTCTCCTTAGAAAAGCTTAACAGAGCTTGCTAAAATCTCCTACTGATGAGATTCACACATATTTAGCAGATATATAGATCTTTGCACAATAACTGAATTGAACTGAGACAGTACTGAATAAAGACAGACGTTTGGGCTTGCTTTTATGAAGACTTGAAAAGCATAATGGCATCTTGCACAGCTGACACGGCTGCCCTTCTGAATGTTCATGGCGATGTTTTTCTTCTCTTGCAAATAAGAAACACCTTTTTGGAGCTCAAAATGGAGGCAGCAGAATGACAAAGAGTACTAGTTAACATTTGGGATGCCTTCAATTCTTCAAACAAAGAAAGCTTACAAATCAGCTTCAAATGAATCGAAAATGGATTTCTTCAACTGACTTAGGAAAACACTACAGTGTGGTAACTGTTCTCTTCAAATGTTGATTTGCGTACTGATAACAATCGTTGACCAATTTTCACATTGCAATCCCCAACTAACTGATCACCTGAAACAGGCTAGTCCAGAACTATACTAACTTTTACGTTTTAATGGTTGCTTCTTCCTTTCCCCATTTGTGTTTTTTTGTTGTTGGTGGCTGATTGTGTGTCTTATCTCTCTACACTGTAGGTTTACCCCACAATCATTCGAGCAACATGGACTTTGGTTGTTGCAAAACTTGGACCCATATTGGAGCAATGTTGACACCATGCATCACTCAGGTAAGCTAATGTTGCTTGTAGGAATAGAGTACTCATATGACAAAAACAGTAAGGAATTCTCATTCTAGAGTAACTGTACAACACTATGTTTTGTTTGGTATTGAATTTGTTAAGCTGGATAATATGGTAGTGTAGCAGCTCTCGCAAGGTCTCACATGAATAGCTTATTACCCTTAAAGTGACCACGCAGGGGCAGTTGCTGGGGGGCTTCAGCTCCCCCACTTTTGTACTGTAAAAATTATTACAAAGAAAGTCATAAACGAAAAAATTAAAGTAAAATTTATTTAGAAACAAAATTACTGAAAACAAAACACATTTTAGTTAAATTAAAGAACTTTCCCCACCAGAGCAGACAATGATAAGTGAAATTATCATGTTATACAAACTTATAATAGGAAATCCAGCAATAATTGCATCTGGAGAACACTCATTTTCTAGATTGAAAACATGGCTTCAGTCTACAATGACCCAGGAAAGGTTTAAGCAACTTTACAATATTAATAGAAAAACCTTGTCTACTTGCATGACATCAGGGATGAATTTGCTGAGAGGAACAACAACAGAAAAGGATCTGTACATGTATATCAAGTTTTAGTCATTGTTAAGGAAAATCGGTTGGTTTATTGATCTGTCAGATACTTGCATTTGAAGCGTTGAATGTTTATATGAACTTGTATCTAAGGACTTTTTTTCGTTAATTATTTTCATGTGAAAAAGAAAGGCACCCACCTTCCTCAACCTTCACCCCAACTTGGCTCACACGTTTCAGCCCCCTCCACTAAAAATCTTTCTGTGCAGGCCTTGCCTTTGAGAGAACTATGTAACAAACAACAGGAACCTAAAACAATTAACAACTGCTACACTAAAGAGCCAGTAGAATGACAAGCTTATGAGAGCTGCTATACTACTCTGATAAGATGGTAGAAAGAAATAAAGCTTGTATTAAGCATAACATGATCTACTAGTTTTGAAAGGGGTGGGGTCTGCAAGCCACGCTTTCGAAAAAATGAAAACTGCAACATAACGCACGCAGATTTACATGGAGGCTACTTGCTAGTCACCCAATCCACCTCCCCCTCCCCACCTTGAAGTGGTACTCTCCAGAATTTAGCTTTTGCCACTCCGAATGGTCATTTTCTCAAAGTGAAACCATCCAACCTGCACAACAAATGGGAAAACAAGCGTAAGCCAAGTCACAATCAGTTTCGGTTTTGCCTTTGATTGGCCCAAAGAACATGATGTTTGTCCTAATTGGTTGGAATACGTTGCATGTGATTTTGAATCCAATTGTTTGCTTTTGGTGAAGAGCTTTGATGATGTGTTTATGGTACAGGTGTTACTCCAAGTCTCCTTGAATTTGTCTGTTGTTGTTTCTATATTGTTTATATATTGTTAACCTCACCCAGTCTTTACCATCCTTGTTCTTTTTTGGTTTAATTTTTAATTAATGTTTAGCCGAGTAAGCTTTTTCTTTGCTTCCTTCTATTTTGAAAACATTAGCATCGCAAAAAGTCACCTGTTATATTACTCAAGTTGTTACATTGCTTGCTACAAGGTAGAACTGATAATAATTTGTTGTTTCTTTTGCAGGAAATGTGAGCAAAAAGAGCAATGATAAAATTCTAATTTTATTAAATATAATCAAGATAAATGTTTAATTTCTAGTATGCAAGGACATACATGTACAATGAATTGATATCTTTCTAGTTCTAAAATATTTAAGCTAAGGTTCTACCTTATTTAAGGTTTTCTCCAGAAATCGCATATTAAGTTATTTTGAAACCTAATTTCACTGTTATTGTTGTTAATGGCTTTACAAAAGTGCCTAGGCACTGGATTAATTTTATTATTGTAGTCAATATGGAACCATTTGACCACCCGGTTGGGGCAAAAATTTCTTTGTAAAACAGTTCTAACCAAGACGGATGGCAGAAAAGGACTTGGTTTTACAACCCAACTTACTTAAAGGAGTTCTGTCATTGTCACAGATGACATGTTTGTCAATTACAGTCCTCAACATAGGCATACAGGCTGCAGCGCTCCCCCCCCCCTCCCCGCCAAAAAAAAATTGGCCAACTCAGATTTTTTGGGTAGCAAGAGATTTTTTTGAGAAAATGGTTCACTGCCCTCCCTGCTCCCTCCCTTATGCTTATGGCAATTTTACTAAGCCCCTGTAACTGAACTCTTTAAATCCTTCATGTTAGCATACAAATTCCATCCTTACGAAGCAGCGTAAAATTCATAGGTACTAGATGGGAGATGTAATATTTTTCTCTTGGTACTGAACTAAAGCCTTGTTTCATCATGTATTTAACTTTTCTTAAAATTTTATTGAAGGTAGAAATGGGAGGGTTTGAAGCCCCTGTTACTAGAAGATGGGATTCTAAGGCACGGCTAGGGTGTGTTACAAACCCTGCATTTCGTGAAGTTCTGTTTTTGGAGGGCTTATACTGGGAATTATATTTCTCTATATAATTTATTTATGTTTTAATTTTTGTGCTTTCAGTGGTATTTGGTAGAGAGAGGTTTGTAAATAAAGGAGTGGTTTAACAACTTGACAGCTGTTTTTATTTGTGTTAGTAAACATGTTGTGATCTACAGTTTATGAAATGATTGACTTTCAGAAACACGCATTGTAATGTCCAAGGATAGAACAATGTCCAAAACAGATCTGCTCGTTTGAGTCAGCATGCTGTAGAGTTCTAAGACAATAAGAGTAAGGTGGGAAACAGCTTTGAAGGTGTTCAAAAGCATCGCCTTTTGTTATCACAGCAACTATCTTCTGGTTAGGGCGATGTTGCCATTCCAAGTTTACTGTCTTAGATTGTATTCTAAGAAGGCACCAAAACAAACATGTAAAAAGAAACTTCGAGCGGCATAAAAATCAGGTTCTTCCTGTGTCCGTTCCATTTATCCAGCCTCGTAAACAATCTACTTCAATTTCCATTTCATTGACGTAGCACTACAGAGATTCGTTTTCTATCTCGGATTAGCGGTCGGGGCATGCAACCCCCCGAGGCCTTAAATTTTGGATAGGTGTGTGCCGCGAAGGTTCTTAAACCCTGATTCTATCTGATGAGAAAGTAAACTGAATTGGATACCTATTTAAGGACCAAACCCGAAAAATGACACCCTTTTCAAGGAAAAAACAAAAGCTAAGGAAGGTGTAAAAGAGTCAACTGTTTTGTCGTTCCGAACGTTTTCAGTTTGTCAGACAGTTTCTTTTTCGTTTAGCGTGTTTTTACGCACTTCAAATTGTAAACATTTAGGTACCCTATCTAAGGATCACACCGTGAAGAATGCCAGAAGGAGCAAAACTGATACCTCGAAAAACCATACCCTATCCCGCGGTACATACCTATATAGCCCCTATGTGGGAGTACCCCCGGGCATGCAACAAGTGCCAGTTTTGAATCTTCAATGAAGCACTTGGAAAGTTTCCGCACGCGCGCGACTTATTTTATCCAATCAAAATCTAGCACGAGAGCTCGCGAAATCGCGCGAGCGCACAAGCAAGCTATGTTTCTGGGCTTTGCTGGGCAACTTTAGGTACGAAAACCGTGGGCGGCTTATACCGGTCTCGGAGATGGAATTTCGTTATCATCTGGCTGTTCCCGCTCACGCTAAATATTGACGGCGTACTTCATGTAACGCAACGTCATGTGGATACATGACGTCACTCAGCTGTGTAGTGAATCTACACAAAACAACACAACGAAAAAACAGACATTGAAACAAAATGACATAAAGAAATAAAAACAAATGTTGTGTTAAGTACCCAGGAAAGCGATAGGGAGAACTGCGATAAACAGAAGTTTTCATGAGGGGAGCAAAAGCCTTATTTCTTGGAACATTTCTTGGCCGTCTTCTGAAAACAACGCAGGCAATTTAAAATTTCCCTACATTTTATGCAGTGAAATGTTTATTAGCAAGTCTTTGCATTTCAATTTGGAAATCAGCGCAGTGCGGCATATCCATGATTCCTTAAGTTAAACCTGACACATTCGCTGAATAATTTGCATTTAAATGCAAAATGCATGACTGAAGGATTCTGGTCGTTGGAAAGATTCGAACATGAATATTTAATTATTCATAACTTAATCACACCTGAAGAACATGGCGAACGAAGAACTAAATGTCGTTTTTAGGTTTTTCTGGTGCAAAGAAATCAGCCGAATCAACGTTCAACATGGTGAAATAGATGGTAGATGGTGTTTGGTGTGAAGCTTGCACATGACAGCGTGGAGGGATTGGCTTACACGAACTTTGCCTTGCAACGATGGTCGGAAATATGTGTACTTTGAACATCTACAAAGTTAAAGATTGTCTCCTTGGAAGCGTCTCCTTTAGAGGTAATTAGTCAAACTGTAATTTTGTTTGCTGTTCTTGATAAATCCTCGGTTTAAATAAATGAAATTTGCTTGCCGACAGAATATTTTAAGCTTACATTTAACGATCAGTTGTAGTGGCGGTGTGGGGTGGGGGTACCACCCTATTGGCGGGGGTGGGGGGTAATTATTCATCTACGGTGGAGGGGGTCGGTGCTGTTTTTCATTTGGGCAGCACTTCCATTTGGGATGAAGAATGGCGGAAATACGTCATCAAGCTTTAAGAAAGTCTATCGAATTTAAAGTAGATATTTACATCCCAACTTGGTTCATAGAAGAGGTGGGGGTAGTTAATGCGAGTTGCATACATCTGTATAATTTTCGTCAATTAAGGTGGCTGTGGAATCATTGCTACGAATATTTTTTAACTTTGCCAAAAGTTGTATCTTGACATGCTAATCAAAATTCAATGATAAAAAATGAGGGTAACGAGTTCGTTTTTGAGTTATAAGCACTTAAGGCTAAAATTATTGGTTGTTTTAACACGTTATAATGTTACTATGGTAACCAGTAATGCAAAGAAAATAATCACATGTACAACTTATTCTTGGTTTTCACGTGACGTCAGAGAAAACTAAAATTAAAACTTTTGATTTTTCAACTTCATCAGCTAAAAGTCATTTTTAAACATATATGTTTCTGCTGGCCTGTTTTTAGCTCGGAAGACGGCTTTGTTTTGAAAATAGAACATTTTGAATTTAGATTTTTCACAATGCGTGACATCGGCATTGTTTCTGTACGCGCGCGAAAATATCGATTCGCCTTACGTTTTCGAGTTCTAATTAAGTAGCCGATATGTCGAGGGAAGTGTTTTTGCGAATGTTTTCAAGTTCAACAACGAGAGGAAACGCTTTGAGAGAGCCAAAGTAAGCTCCAGATGTTTCCACTGGTTTCCGGCCGCCATGTTGGAGTCCCTCAGAGGGGCTCCAACATGGCGTCTCTATACTAAACACTATAATTTTCAGTGATACACTTTGCCGAATAACTCGAGGTCGGAATATCGTACATCCCCGAAACTTTGGCACGTTGTTTATTTATTACCCTTCTACGATATTTAAATTTCTTGACTCAATTTATTGAATGGCAAACGATTTTTTTTCTTGCGTGCGTGAAATTTGCGTGATACTTGCGTGACGTGAAAACCACCAATTCAACCGCATTTGTTTGATCCCATCATTGAAACATCAACTGATAAATAATGGTACTATTGACACATCAAAGTATAAGAGCTTGAATTTGCTTCAAACTTTTGTGAGCCATCTTAAGTGTTTATAGATAGTATAATATTTGCGTACCAACAGAACAACAACGTCTTTATTTGCACCCATATCATTACGGCTACACGAATTGTTTCGGGAAATGCTACACAGAAAATACGAGTGGCTGGTTGAAAGGAAATACACTAATACTTATTCAAGGCTCGAAGCCGTTTTACTATCGGTTGTACTGGTGGCGGAGGAGGGGAGGGGCATTGCTCATCGACAACGGGCATGCACCTTATTCCAAAATGGCTTAATATTCTTTTGTTGATATTCAAATTAGCCCTTCTTGCCTCGATTTTAAGCTCAAAAATGAAAAGAATATTTTATCGTGAACGAGGCAACAAGGGCCAATTTGTATGTGCATAAATCAGCGGCCATTTTGGAATAAGGTGCATAGTCGTCTTCGAGCCGTTATAAGAGTCGTCACGCAACGCATGTGCTCAGGGGAGAGGCGTTGGTGACGACCCTAAAAACGCCTGCGAAGTTCGGGGCATTCTTTTTGAGCGGCCCGCCACATGGAGAGTTACGTTACCAAGCTTACAGAACGTGTATTAAAATTGGAGTCAATATTTCTCAGTTTTATATCACAACTTAATTCACTGAAGAAGCGAGGGAGTTAGTGCGAGTTTAACGTTGTCCCTTTGCTCGCACAGTTTCTGGGTAAATACTATGCGAATCACTGGGTGCAACCTGTAGCAATCGAATACTTATATTTTTTTTCTTATGGTCATCTTATGTTTCGTATTTAGGTTAAAACTGATCACAAGAAATGGGTGGGAGAGTTCTTATGGAGTGTCCTTATGACTGATATGGGCAGACAGACAGTTGGATATAATGGACAGGTTTGTGTTAATGTTTGTTTATGTTCTCATCGTTACTTACTGTATCAACGCAACACCTTTGTCAATATACATTTTCAACTGAAATTACGTCAAAGTAGAAATGCTTCAAAGTAGATCTTCTTGGAGACTTGCGTTTGGAAAAGAGACATCATAAATTAAAACCGATCATAAATCCTTACTTTTACTTGATTATTTAGGTCTCGAATGAATGAAAGATCCTATTTATTTCATAATACATTTTCTGGCCAGTAAAATTGTCACCCCATCTCCTGCCTTTGCAACTAGGGTCAAAATTATTTGTTATTTGAGTTATCTCGCAACGCTTTTCCATAAGTTATCGGTTTGGAAGGAGATGCCCACGGGTAAGCTAATCTAAAAGGAAAAAATTCTTGGCACATCTTCGAAAACTACGTCGCAAGGCTATTGGTGCAAGATTTAGTAAACAAAAGGCAACCATGACAGCCATATCTAACCATCGTGTTTCTTGTTTTGTAGGGTTACAGAGTTTGATCGCACAATGCCACACGGCCGGCTAGAGAATCGAAAGAGCTCGTGATTGACGTGGACCGCGTCAGCAGGATTATAGCATTCTTCAAACTTCCTGGTTAGTGTTAATTGTTTTCAATATTGCCTTGCCCGCCTACACCGCTTGTTACAGAAAATTCTAGACAACAAATACGATTTGTTGGTTTAAACTCGTGATTTGTGTCTGTGATTATATTTTACCCTTGGTTCGAAATTCTTCGAAAAATCTTCGGTTGCAAGAAATAGACGAAGCAATCTAAATGTGATAGAATTTTGATGCAATATTAACAACAATAGAGAGCCCCACGTTGTTTTCGCGAGCAAAACCCGCGAAATTCAAATCACTAAAGTGCCATTGAAACAATCCATATTTCCTTTAGGTTTTGATTCACATATTGCAAAGAAATAACGAGAAATATGGGCAATTGTAAAGTATATTCCATTGCAGTGGATTTTAAATTTTTCAAGCATCACGACAATTTTACAAACTAAAATGCAAATTTATTAGTGTTAAAGGTTGAAGGTATAAAGTCTCCCTCCGTACACAAAAATATTATTACATGTGATAGATCCAAGTGCTTAAAACCCAAACCCTTACTGATTGAACTCACAGTATTGATATGTTTTCAATTTTATTGATATATTCTTTTTATTTTCTTGCAGATTACCGATTCCCTGCGATTCTTCATTTCAGGATCACGGATCACGGATCAACAAGCAAGCGAAAGACAAGTTTACAGAAGAGGTAGAAAACTAAGTAAGCTAGATGTCAGTCAAGATTACTTGGAGAGATTCGTAACCAAATTGTCGCGTATCGGTTTTCCAAAACCACTTCTAGTAAAGTTTCGCAAAAGTATCTCGTTTGATTCTTTAATTAACGTCTTGCTATCTTTAGCTAGGCTATTTGCACGCAAAAAGCAGCTTTGCGGAAGAGTTAAAATTCAAATTAATCAGATGGTACTACTTGTTGTAAAATCTGGTTAGTTTGTTGTTTACCTCTTTCGAAAAATTGTCTTTGGCCTGTTAATAGTCTGGCTAGCGACAGTAAGACGTTGCTCAAAGAAAACTTGCATGTAAAATGATCAGCAGCTGGCATTATCTGGTTTAATTTTTTTCAGCTAAGTTTAGACCTTTTTCATAAGATTTTCTGAAATCAGTGTGAAACAATTTGTTTTCATTAAAAATACATTTTTTGTGCTGTATGTTTAATCATTTTCAATTTTCCCGCCAAATTTTTTAGAAAAAGTTTTCTGTAAGTAACATCTGTTTAAAAGTTTTCAATTTTCCCGCCAAAAGACTTAGAAAAAATACGGGCGCTCAAAATACGCATGCGCCAATTTTTTTTTTAATTTTTTCACTGTGATATTACTTTAAGTATTAAGTCTTGTATATTCTTCTTTCAGTGATATCATTAATAAACTGAATTCACTTGTCGTCTTTTGATTTATTATCTATAAAGGTAACTCAATAAAATTATACAATATGCAAGTTGTCAAGTTTCTTTATTACTTTCAAATAAAACAACTTATTAAATAAAAACAAGTGTTTTGTTTTTCAATCATCTTTATTATCCTTAATTAGTTAATTGAAATTCGATTAAATTAATTAAAAAGGTGTGAAGAAAAATCTTTCCTATATATACTAAGTCTTTTGGCGGGAAAATTTGACAACATTTGCACAGCGTTTCCCCTGGCAACTTTTTTAGTAAAAACATTCAAAATGGCTTCCCTTAAAATTTTCCGCCAAAAAACATGTAAACAACACCTCGTGCAAAAAACTTTCAAGAAAAATCAAACGTAGGGTTTCCATGTAAACATTTAAAAATATTTTTCAGTTAAAATGCACCTAACCCCAAAATATTTTTTCAGTAAAATAAACCTTTGCACTAGTTCGAAACGCATTGCACCTTTTGTTTCTCCTTTTTACCAAATTCTGACTATTTATAGCATTCAAAAGTTACGAAAAGCTGTGCATCATTTGTTCCACGACCGAGTCATAAGGGGCGTGGATCTATTCCTGATATGACGTCACAAACTGATTTGCATGCATGTTTACAAAGACTTGATGCAAATCAGTTTGTGACGTCATATCGGGAATAGACCCAAGCCCCTCACGACTCGGTCGTGGAACAAATGATGCACAGCTTTTCGTAACTTTTGAATGCTATAAATAGTCAGAATTTGGTAAAAAGGAGAAACGAAAGGTGCAATGAGTTTCGAACTGATGCAAAGGTTTATTTTACTGAAAAAATGTTTTGGGGTTAGGTGCACTTTGACTTTGTAGCCAAATCAAATTTGAAATCGCGTACACCGTCTTCGAAACTTTTTAGTTTTTGAATTTTTTTGCACGAGATGGTGTAAACATATCCTTTAAAAATGAGCAAAATGGCAAGCTATATTCGACTCAGTTCTTTATGAACTGACAATATGGCTTTCAGCTCGAGTTTTTCAAGTTCTCGCGATTCATTATGTCACTTTTCCAATTTCCTTAGACTATTTTTTTCAACTTGCCATGTTGCCTCTAGACCTTTTTTCAGCCGTCGATTTTCGCGTGCAACACAAGACAAATCAGAATGCGAATCCAAAAGTAAAATAAATATCTATTCTTTCGAGTAATGTGTTACAGCGAATGTCGGCAGAAGAAGGTCTTTTCTACGTTGTAGAAACTAAATACTAGAAAACCCAATGCCTGGTTCAAGTAGCAACGTTGTTTCAATTCCGTCACTTCCATTAACCGATTTACAGGAATAAAAAGTCAAACCAGAAAATTAATGATATACATGTTATACAGACCAAAAGACGAGAAACAAAAGCTCAAAAGACGTAAAATATCTTGTCGCTGTTGTCAAAAATAAATGTCTTTATCCTTTTTTCTGTCTGTAAATTTGGTAGATAAAGCAGACAATTATTACATCAGCCTAGGAAGAATTTTTCTTTTCATCAGTAGTCAGCAGTTAATTTCGTGGTTTAACATAAACAAGAAAAAATGACACATGTTTACTTTGGATAAAATGGAACAAATTCCGTCGATTTTGGCAGCCAAATTTTCACCATTGTTCAAATCCATTTGATGATTTTTGTGAATACCATTGTTTTTTAACAGTCATATTTTTCCATTAGTAATCGGTTTCTTACATAAAATACTTGCGATTTTCCATGTTAAAAAGGCATTCTGATTTGTCAGACATGACAGTTTTCTCTTGCTTCTTCGTGAAAACAGATTCTGACTGTTTTAAAATTTAGTTTGTACAACAATATGTAAAAAAATTCTGTTGCTCCTTGACAAAAAGATTCTGACTTTATTTCGTTACTTTTGAGTGGTCAATCAGAGGTGGAGTTTTAATTTTCCTTTCCATGTTTTGGTTCTTCTTTTGTGATGCACATTTGTGGTGCCAAGTTTCAAGAACATTTCGTCAATATTTCAAAAGATATTTTTGTAGCATTTTATCTATTTTTAGTTGCAAACCCCATGACGTCATCACTAATCTAATTTGCATAATAGAAAAATGTCAATATCTCTAAAATGAAAAACGCCATTCTTCTGTATTTCGAAAGGCCTTTCAAATAAGCAGGAAATATTTTTCATATCATATACACTTTGAACACTACTGAACACGAATCTGTAATATATTATTGCATGATTTTGAAATTCACCTATTCATTGCAGCTTAGCAATGAAAGGTAACGAGAAAACCTCATTAAAAATGCTGTACCTAACATTTCAGAGCTTCTACGTTTCAAATTTTTCTTCTGTTCGTTCTCCCAGACCCGCCCTGATACTGAAGAGTTCTGTGAAAGTACCAGTACAATGTTCAAACTTTAGGCGTGTGATTATCTCAATCTGCTTATTTTTAATGATGAAATACTTTCAGCCGATTGTGTAGTTATCGTCCGGGTGAGGGTAGTCCTGAGAAGGGCTGTTGTCGGTGACAGTGACTGACGTCATCATCAGAGTCATGTGAACAGTTCGTTGTTTGTCAGTGAATATTTTAAGTCGTGAAAACTTATTGGTTAGTTTTGGTTAGTTTTGTCGTGATTGGTAGGTTTCGAACCGTCGGCCTGCTTTGTGTCCATGTCGTACAGTAATCGTTTGTACAGTTTCTCAGATGATACTGTGGTTCGGTGCTCGGCGATGTGATTTGTTGACGTCACCGTTTCTCGTCGCTTGTTTGTGTTCAGTCAGTGCTGTGTTGAAGTTCCTGCCAGGCTCTCCGATGTTAGGGGCTTGGCAGTCGGAGAACTTGATCTTGTAAACAGCTTCTTGTCTGTTGTTAAGGTCGCCCTTGTCTTTAACGTAGGTTAGACAATGTCATAGCTTAGTAATCGGTTTGTGGGCTTCACGGATATTGTAAGGTTACAGCCGGATCAGCGAGATGGTTTCGGGCACGCCCTTTCTGTACGGTAAAGTCACTGTAGTCGTAGGAGTTGGGTTAACGTTAGTTTCAGCAACCAGGTCAGTAGTTCGGTGAATGTTTCGTCTAATAAAGTCGTTGTTGTAGTTTTTTGTAGAATAAAGCACCGTTAAGTTAATCGTTTTCGTCAGATAAACTGTCTTGCGAGTCTGCAAACAAGTTGCGCTCGTCTCGTCAGTGTTTTAACACGGAGTCGTTGCTTTGTGTGATGTTTGGTTGTAAGATGATTCGTTAAGTAATCTGTCAGTATGCGTCGGTTTTCTGTCACCTGTTGTGCCAAGAGTGTTACCGTCGCGTTCAACCAAGAAGTTTCCATTTTCTTCAATTTTTCTGGTAAACTGCATGTCAGCGTTCTGTTCGTTGATATCGTTTCTCGGCAAGTTGCTGGGGCACGTTCATCGATGATTTGCACAGCAATGGCAACTGGCGACCCCATAGCTGTTCCGTGTAACTGTTTGTTGTGTTTTCCTGGCTTTGTACTGGAAGTAAGTAGAAGTCAGGCAAAGGTTCAGTAAGTCCATGATGTCTTCTGTCGGAGAGCTGTCTAAGTGAACTGTAAGGCCAATTGAAGTGGAATAGTGGAATACTGGTTAACAGTGATTTCACATCAAATGACTCTTGTTTGTTGTCGTCATGTATCGGTACAGTCTTGATGGTGGTAAAAGTCCGTTGCCTCTCGATTTTTCGGTAAGCGGTTGTAGCATAGTCGTCAGGTACTTGGACAGTTGGTACGTAGGAGACCCACAGAACGAGACTATCGGTCGCATAGGGAAACCAGGTTTTTGAAGTTTCGGTTGCCCGTAGAGTTTGTTTGTAGCGTTCAGTAACGCCAGTCTTATTAAGCGTAAGTAGTTTGTTGTCGAGTTCACGTCAAGTGTCGGAGTCGGTCACGTTTAAGTCAGTCACTAATAAGTGCGCCCTTCTGTCGTAAGTCAGTCTTGCTCCCAAGTGAAATACTTTCAAGCAATTCCACTCTATTGTTTTGATCAATTTTAGATTCTGGCTATTAAATTCTTGTTTGTGTTTTCCGTTTCCAAAGAAATAAATATTTGACGGCCATTTAGATATTTTTAACACTAACAGCGAGATTTCCGCTATTATTACAATTTGGTTCAACATGTTCTGTAAAATCACTAAATTCGAACTCGATACAGCGTGTGGTTTAGATCTGCAGTCGATTTGAAGGCGTTTACAATTTGTGGTCTGTATAACAGTAAAGGTGACGTTTTCACGATTTTGTCGATCGATTTTTGTTATCCCCGGAACCAGGCATAAAGGTTTTGTACATACCAAGCACGTAAACGACAAAAGAGCACAGGCAAAAATGTTCCGTATGTCGTCTTCCCGCCCAAAGCATGCCGAAGTTTCAAAATTTCCCACTCCGATCCGAACATACATGACAATGTTTTTTCTAGTGACACCACGTTTTTAAAGTTTCCACCATTTGAAAAGCCCGTGTTCTCTTGTCAAATACAATGGATAAAGCACAAAGGTGTAAATCTTTTCAAGGTAGCACTGTGGAGTGTTTTACAAGTCTCTTATTCCATCTAAAACGCAGAAAGGTGAAAATAAATTTCCGGCAATTTTGTGCCGGGTTCCATCAATCACAAAACCAATGACTATTTCCGTGAACGTAAATCCTAAATCACAGGCAACCCAAGCTCTCTATGTGAACCGAGCAAATAAAATGGCTTCAAATTATAAGGGTTTGTATGGGAATTCCGACAAAGGATTCATGGAGAAAGTTATAAGTTAAAACTGTCAATAAAAAAAGGCATACCTTGGTTCGTTGGAGTGTTGCTTGCTTGTGGTATGGTCATTTCACCAATCTAAGGCGTTTTAAGTGATTTATTTAATTCCTGACTCTCCATTCATAAAGAGAGAGCCAGAAATTAAATAAATAGCTTAAAACGCCTTAGATTGGTGAAATGACCATACCACAAGCAAGCAACACTCCAACGGAACAAGGTAAGCTTTTTAAAATTAACAGTTTTCACGTATAACTTCGTCCATGAATCCTTTGTCGGAATTCCCATACAAATCCTTATAATTTGAAGCCATGTTGTTTGCACGGTTCACATAGAGAGCTTGAGTTGCCTGTGCTAAAATCACCGTGTTGAATAAATGTTTACATTTCCGAATGATCAGCCATGCAATTGTTATTCCAAATACTTTCGTTCATCTGACAGTGCCACCGTAAAAAAATTCACTTTCGTGCAACATTTATTAAAGTCGTAACCATAGTAACGCAGATGCCGGTTGTAATATACAAGAACTACAGACCTTGAGGATGAACGAATGGGAACAAGTCTTTCTTTTATAACCGACGAAGTAAATAAATTGCCAAATTACACCAACCATTCCCTCGCAGACGACCGTGATACCTATTCCACGATCAAACAATAAATCCGATACAAATTAAACTGGCGCTCAAGGTGTGCATTCCTGTATTAAAAATGGTGGCTGCGAACGAACTAAATTTACACAGAAAGCAAGCTGAAGCGATTTTGGCCAATTTTCTTGAAGTATTTCCTGGCGTTTATAATTTCCATAACTATGTAGAAAATCAAAAGATTATTTCCCCCAGTTGTAGCTTCCAGTAACTTCCACCACTCGGTTCAGCTAATCATTGCCATTGTGATAAAGCCAAGTGCGAAATTCTCGTACAATTAATACATTTGTCCAGCCACCATTTTTGCTTAGACTACTTGATAATTTTAAGGTTCTTATCTTTGTAGTTTTCCTCCTGATAAAGCGATTCCCATTTGTCCTCTTGAATTCCTTAGTCTTCTATCCTCAGTGAAGTACATCTTCCTGAAATAGATAAAAGTATTTGAACTGATAAGTAAAAGCTCAAATGTAAACATTTCACAAGCTACGCTAAAAACGGGCGCACATTGTTAAACACGGCTACATTCATGGCCGAAATGAATTCATAAACAACATTTTGCATTCCACCGTCGAGTTTCTGACTTGAAGAAAATAACTAAAAGTTTACAAAATAATTGCCACAACAAAGTCCAAGGTGATAAAAATACAAATATCGAATTCACGTGGCTACGTTTCATATTTTATAAATCTTTCTTGTCTGCTTCCGAGACCTTTATCCGCATTTTTAGGTATGTTTCAAGTGCATATCTAATTCGTACGTGATTTCCCTTAAGAAGTTTCACGACATTAATTCAAACCCCACCGCCCTTGTTGCATCGCCAACGAAACGAATATGACTGCTTTAATTTGCTGTTGAGTTCGACTCGAAGCGACGGTGAAAGCTAACGACAATAACGCCCACGTGTCCCCCGCTTCAGCGAACATTTCGCAAACTTTTTCGAAAGCAGTGCTCACCTTTGGCTATAAGAGCGCGAAGACATCTTTCCAAGCTTTGAGCCTTTCAATCCTTCTTTGCGCTAACATCTTCCTTCAACAGTCAAAAAAACTTGTCCACACTGCGCGACACGTCTTCACACATCAACGACCTACTTGATTTGAAAAAATTCTGCAATTAATTTGTCATGAATATGGAATAAAATCCAGGCCAATCGCTGGCAAATACGTCATGGATTTGATACACCCTGACAATGAATATATTAATCAGACAAAATATTGGTTGGGGTGTTTCTTTATATCAGGAACGTTTGAAAGCCGATTCCACTTAAATTTAGCAGATGTATTGGAAAATAATAGAAGTGCATAAGGGTTGTTTTCTAGTGAATAAATCGCGCTTCGAGGCTATGCTGTAAGCCACTAAAACTTTACTTCGTCTTCGCAAAAATTTGTCGTGCCAGAATATAAAGTCTTCAATCTTTCCTTCTAAAGTTAAGTTAAAAACGGGTGGGCCTGAATACTCTAAATTGTGCAAAAATTCGCTTTCCCGTTGACCTGTCGCAATTCCAGGATTTCATACTGAATCTTGTATAAAATACGCACTCGTATTCAAATTTCAACTTCCTCATTCATCACTCAATATCACTGCTTTCGAACTAAAAAATCTACCAGAAAAAAAGGGGGGGGGGTGGGGGAAATCCGGGCCCCAAAGGCCCAAAGACCATCTCAAAATCACGGTTTTAAGTTCTCCAATATGTTCAATGAGCAGTCTTACCAGCTTTTTGTTTCGATCTCCTTTATTATTTGCTTCAGTGTTGGCAGGCACTCTTCAAGTTCACTTAGTTTGTCTAAATACTGAGTCAGAGACACACACCTTCCACTGAGCAAGTGACAAAGTCACTCCATATTTAGATCGGCTGATTTTTGAATTTCTTTAAAACAATGCAGCCCACCTGCAAAGCTTTCATGGTGATCTTTTGTAAAAGCGGGAGTTTCCACAAAAATGTGCGCCGGGTGAATTTTAGTGGCCCTTCTGAAGGTGGAACCCCTATTTCTCTGTGCAATGCCAATATTGGCCGATCTAAATAAGGTGTGACTTTAACACACTTACACTCAATAGAAAGGAAGCCACACCCCTTCTACTGCACAAGTGTCAGTCTCATCATCTTTAGAATGACTAATATTTGAATTTCGTTAAAAAAAATAGGCTGCCTACAAACCTCGGATAGCAACAACGTCTGGGAACCTCTATTTTCAAATTTCACATGACGTAGCTATTTTGAGCTGGTACGTTACGCAAGTCATGTTGACGGCTCCCAAAGGAGCTTAGGCTACCAGTGGTTAAGCCACAACATGGCCAGTAGAAACCTTTGAAGCCATGATGAGGTTGCCGGTCAAAACGTGTTAAAGTCTTATTGCATGCATCTAAATAACTCAGTAAGCAACCTCACTCCTAAGAATGTATTGAGTGTTGAAATCAACAGCTTTATGTATTTCGTTTGTGATTGATAGGATAGCTTGGGTAGTGGAATATTTTTTAACGAAAACCAAATTGTTTGGTATATAGAATATTCTGGGTTGCAATAAACGTAATTAATCACTTAGACACCCTCTACCCAGCGGAAATTTAGTCACCCCAGTACCCAGTGAATACTTTGATTTTACCCGGCTAGTTTTTTGCTTCCCCAGTGACTAGACTGTGCGGTATGACCAGCGTATTTTGTTTGCAAAAAAGTAACAATAAAAAAGCAAAATAAAAGAGTAATTACTACCACACACATTTTAGTTTTACTTTCTAAATTGGTCTCGGTTATTGTAAGCGCAGCGTAAGCATAAGCGTAGGCTACGCATAAGCGTAGGCATTGTTTGAAATAGCTCAAATCAGAGATGGTTTCAAAGGTATCAAGCAACCTAATATCATCCCTCAAGACGCTGGAAATCACGTTTCCGAGGACCTAAATTTCAAAATCTCCCAGCTGGGGTACTTGCCTCCGGATCCCCCTAAAAGGGTCCGCCTTCGGTGGACAATTATCCGAACCCCCTTGAACAAATTCAGAATTCGCGCCAGAGTTATACTAAAGTTACGATACTCTTCCTTCCTCTCTCGGTTCCAACAATCGCTACAGTCCAGGCACTATAAGGTAGCCACTTTTGGGGAAGAGGTAAACAAAATAGAATACCCTCACCTTCAACAACTTCCCACCAAACAGGACTCGACCGTATCAATGGAATTTATTTTGTCGCGTAAACCCAGTAGACAATTTAAAAATACCCAGTGGAAAATGAGCTGAACCAGTGGGAAATTAGTCAACCCGGTTAATTTTCTTGCCAAAAAACCCAGTGAGGATAAAGATTCCACTGGGTCTGTTACAGAGGGGTGTTTCTGGTGTCCTTGTTAGCGATAGTGGTCATAAGTTCTTCTTTTATCCTTTGTATGTCCACTGTTATTGAGTCTTTAAGTCTTCCCTCCAAATCCACTAAATACTGCGTCATGCCTGGTATCTTGCTGTCAACTGGATTCACGAATCCACCCTGGCTCTGTTGCCCTGAAGCTGCAAGTCATAGAATGATGAATGATGTTGTTAACACAGCAGTTGAAATAGACTGTTTATACTGGTATAGTAAATGGTTTTAAACCCGGCAGTGTCTATTGTTCGTATTGTGTGATCGTCTGGATGGGAGACGTTCTGAAAAGAGCTGTTGTCGGCGAATAAATGAAGATAACCTCTGCTTATGTTGTCGAAACTCCGAACAACAGTCCTTTTCAGAAGAACTCCCACGCGCACAATCAAGCTATACGAACTATTAATATTACAACACACGAGCCTTCAGTTATTATGTCGGGAATTGGTCCTATTAATTGGTATGGAACGCACGTGCGCTGCTATATTTAATTAAGTCTCTTGTTGTATGAATATATAAGATTGTCAATGCATTCATCTCAGCTCTCGAACTTTAAAATCTTATTTAGGGCTTGCTTTACGTTTAGGTACTAAAGAGTCGAACGCAGCCGAGTGTTTTTTCGTTCCTGTATCTGACGGCGGAGTATTTCTACTGAAATCATTTACCTCTACCCCGAGAGGTTGGTGCGCCCGCATTTCGTTGGGGAATACGTTCCCATATTTTCTCACTGAACATTTTTAACAATTATTCCTCGAGCCCGATTGGGCTCTGAGTCAATAGCCCATGAGGCCGAAGGCCGAATGGGCTATTGACTCAGAGGCCATGAGGGCGAGAGGAATAATTGTTTTAGTAAAATCCAACTAGAAAGTATAGATTTATCTAATAATGAGCTCAGATACTCGTCCGAAAGTTCAGCAAAACGCAATTCAGCCGCCATTGTTTTGGTTTTCAAAGCCGGCGCTTTGCTCAACCAATCAGAACGCAGCATTGATAATAGACCACTAGCTGGATTTTACTAATAACTAATATCCTGTTTTCTCTGTACCGTACGCGGACGGCATTAAATGGACACTGTCAGGAGTATAACTTAGCCTGCAGTGCAGGCGTTATTATGGCGCGGAACGCTAGACGCTAGGTAATAAATCGTGTTTTCCTTGCCGCCATCTTGGACGCTTGGCTGCTAGAGGACTTTTGTACTTAACACCTACTCCCTCGTAAAATATTTCCTCGCCCCAATCTTCCACAGCTCCAAATCCAAGATGGCGGCCTAATACGAAAATGTGCACTCGCGCGTCCAAAATACGCCTGCACTCCAGGCTAAGTATAACTTCAAAAATCCACCAGCCCAAAAATGTGTTTTACATCAATCGAAACTGACAAACAGAAGTCAAGTCTTGTTAAAATTGCTATGCCAGTGCACTGAAGCTTTTATATTATAAGGAGTGATATCACCGTTAAACTATCAAGTGCTTTAGATCTCAACTTGAACGAGCGAGGCTGACTTTTTCAAGTTCCGTCCTTGTGATTTGGACAAAATGGGGGAAACTATTTTCGGTCACTCATTACCTTAAACATCTCTTATACATCTTATATACATCTCTTTATGTTCTAGGAGTATTTCATCTATGGGCGTATAAATTTTGTGGCAATTTTCCTAAAAAAGGTGAAAAATGTCCGTGACAATGTCCCTTTAAACACTCAGGCTCACAGTTCGAGCTGCACACCCACTATAGTGTATATGTCGTGAATATATAAGGAAAAAGCTATATATTAAAGAGAACCTCGGCTCTTGAAACAAGTTGACGTTAAGTTGTCTAAAATAGTTTCTAAATTTCAATTTTTCCGGCTGAGGGAGATTCAACATTTCATATTCATAAAGCCAGAAAAAGATTATCGCTCTTAAATTTCCCGCCCGCCGCCATTTTAGATTTTATGACGTCAGTGCGTTGTCCCCCTCATTAATAACAATAAGGACAACGCAATGACATCATAAAATCCAACATGGCGGCTCACAGATATGTCAAAAGCTTTAATGCCTGATAATCTTTTTCATTTTTTAACATTGTGAAAGTTATTTCTCCCTTGTCCGGTCACCTTTTCTTCTCTTGAGAATTGTTGTATTACACCTAGCGTATGCTTCAAATAAAATTCCAGTCAATATCAGTGCTAGAAATATCCCCAAGAGATAGAACAACATCATTCGACGTCATTTCCGAGCTATTGGAAAAAAGCCCCTCCAACCGCATAGTCTAAAGAGAAAACAAAGTAAAAAGGTAAGAGTTATGTCGGCAATTAACGCATAATTTTAAAATAATCGCACAGTGTGCTCTCTCCATGTTTAAGAGAAGAGACAAGTCTTAAGGACTTCAAATAATCAGTAATTTTCTAATTGGCTATGTTGACGAAAGTCACCGAGACATACATATATTTACTTGAAGTTTCGCAGGTATAAATTGATCTTCTACTGTTGATTTTGTAAGCGTGACCAAATCCACAGATAACTCTTTCAACGTTGGACCACAATCAGCCAGTTGTGCCTTCCTTTCAGCAAGTTCTGTGAATGGGGTTGGAAGAACTCCCTTGCTCACGTGCGCCAGATAATAATCCAATGGATATTCGAAATTGCGAATCAGACGGATTTGCCTGTTTGCTTTTAAGTCAAATTTATCCAGGAAGTGAAATGCGGTGTTCCGATCCAAAAGAAGTCGTCCAATTATTCCCTGGTCTAGACTCCGCTCTATGTCCTCCAGATTAGTAAACGCTAGAATAATAAAGATCTCATTACAAGGCTAATTTAGAAAAGCATTACTTTTGAACACAACATAGCAAATTAAAGAATTAAATTTAGTGCAGTTCCTAAACGTATTAATACAGAAGTAATTCTGGCCAAATACCTTATGTTCCCATAAGGTATGTGGAATTTGGCAGCAGTATTCGGGTAAGGAGTCCCAGGATCAGTCAACACAATTTTGTGTAGAAACTCTCTTACTTACTAATATAATTTGCTTGGTACTCCGTTGCAATTCTTTGTATTTCGGTATTGTGGATTAAGACTCCCACCTAATAAGATATAGATTCAATAAATATTAAAAAAAAGCAATCCTGCAGACGTAGACAGAAAATAAAAACACAGTGAAATATATGGCACATAACAGCAAAACTTGAAGATTGCCTGCCTATTTGTTAATCCACTGCAGTGGCAGTGGCGACCGATTATTACTCAACTTTGGACCCCACCCTCCCCCTCCCTATAAAAAATTCCTGGATTCGCACTGTGTTATACAAAAGCTGAAACCTGCGTCTTAAAGGAGCGTAGTCTCCATAAAATAAGTAACCTTTAAAGGAGTTACGTCACGATATTTCTACAACCTAAATTACCCTTAAGATGTAGGAAACTTAGAAATAATAATTTGCGAAGGAAGAAAACGCCAAAGGAGTGATACTAAACCAAAAAGGAAAAAGGATGGCTGAGGATGGAGAAGATTGAAACGGATTGGGAATGACGACTTTGAAAAATGTAGGCCAAAGTTTTCAAAGTGCACAAGCCATGACGTAGCCCCCTTTAGTAGCCTCCTTTACTTTGCCCTGATGACACGAGAAGGACTTACAAGACATGATGATTTTTTACACTCACCTCTTTGCCCTCAATGTCTTTGCATTTTGTGCCATCAAGCGCACCTTGCATGGCATTGATAATTGTCGCAGTAAACATCGACATTATAACCGCTCCTAAAAGAACCCAAATTGCGCCCGGGAAGTGACCTTGGAATCACATCACCATACCTAATGAGCGTTATTAAAGTAGTCAGGTGGACAATTTTACATGATAGCCAACACTGAGAAATAGCACACAGCAATGAGGAAGACAAAGCTTTGCATCAAACAGCAATTAAAAAAATCGTCAGCCTGCATGAGTTTACCCAACGGTTGCGAGTGACAACACTGCCCACCAAAATCCCTCCGGTGTACCGGCCGTAAAAGTGGATGAAAACTGACTTTTCTTAGCTCTGCGTTCCTGTGAAAGAAACAAACACCAACTTAACAGTTCCTGTCCCAGCAACATATGGTTCTTCTTTAGTAATTGTAGTAATTGGTATCCCCCGCTTCTAGCGAAATTCGAGGTCTTGGGAATGAATTAGACCCAACAATTAAATAATTTAGACCTCTTTTTCTTGAACTCGTTGTGTGAAAAGCAAATGGAAAGGTCTGATATCCACACGAAAACAAGCGACGCTGGAAACTGCAATCTATACAAACCAAAACAATAATTTTGATCACTTGATTAAATTTCTACTGCTTATAGGAGGGGGGGTGAATAGGTTCGAGGATCAACGGATTTAGCCTTAAAAAGTACACGGATTGCGGATTTCATCGAAAAATGAAGCGGATTCGCGGATTTCGAAAATACAGTGGATCACGGATTAGCTGATAATTTGAACTCGGATTCCGGACTCTGTATGCCATAAGCTCGGATCGTGTCCTTGGCGTATCTTCAGTCTTGGTCTCAGTGTTCTCGTTTCGCCCATTTTCTGTTTGGACGAGACCCAAACCATCGCTTTACAATAGGACTGCCGCAAAAAGAAGCAATGAAACGAAAAACACTAGAAAAATTGCCATCAAAACAACATCTACCGTCCTTTCAGTGAAACTGTTGCACAGAAAGTTTTCAAGGGATGTGGACGCGGATTTGAACGAAAATAGTGGCGGATTGACGGATTTGGCCAAAAACTAGCACGGATTGGCGGATTCGCGTACCCCTATTCACCCCCCTCTTATAGTGAAAAGACCATGTGCACGGAAAATATTAATTACAATTGAAATTAGTGATGTGCACGGAAAAGTACAGGGTCTGGTAAATTAAAAAGGCTCCTTTACTTAATATGGTAATAACGTATGGAATTTCAGGTATTTCTTACCAAAAGCCAAATAATCATTCCTGAAATCCCCGACAGTAGTACCATACAGACCAAGATCGGCCACTGTGACGCAACCGAAGTCAATAACTCTTCTCGGGACTCGTTTTGGCACTGCTTTATGTTCACAATCAGTGAAACCCCGGATGATATGAATGCCCGGATAAGTGTAACGGCCGGCTGATCTTTAAGGGCTTCAGTGGCGTCCGCTAGAACAGGGAAAGCGAAATCCACAAGCTTCTCTTCTATTAGTTTGGTTATGCCATCCAAATTTCGAACAAAAATGGGCTGCGTGATGCATTTTAGATCTACCTCCGCTCCACCAAAACATGAGACGTCAACAAACCACCTTAATGTATTATACATAAAACCGCGTTGCAACTGTGAGCTTGAGTTCATAATATAAGGTGGAAAGCGGTCTAGCAGAGCGATCTTGTAGCTGCATTTCGTTTCGTTGTGATTTTTCTGTCGAGGTTCGCGTGCTTGACGAGTTGCTCGACGTGATTTGACCTCACGGGCTTGGCGGGCAAATCTGAATTGGTGAACTGAATCGATCTGAAGAGATTCTGGAATATTGCTTCTCACGAGCCCGCATAAATCCGAGGAAACCAAGAGGCATGCGACTAACCCTACAGTAACAGCATGCATTATAAACGCTTCCAACGACGAATATTGTTCCTCAGTGGAAAGTTATAATTATGTATTTGTTAGGTTTCATCTCCATCTGTGAATATTCAAACTAACAATAAAACAAACAACAGAACAAAAATTCAATATAACTTGAAAACATTCCTGGTACGACTCGGTGTACAAGTGATTGTCTACACGGCATGTATACTACTTCACGTATGCCGAGAGTTAAGTCGTGCATTCATAGCCTTTGACTGCACACACGAAAATTTGGCTAATTGGGACCTGTTTATATGGAAGAGGTGACTCTGGTAAGAGGGTTACTCTAACCAGGCCACAGTAACCTTTTTTGGCCAAAAACTGGCCCTGACGATTTTGGACACGCTCTGACGTTAGATGTGTTTTGTCTGCACTTTCATTTTCGCAGTCAATCAACGCCTTTATCCGCTGGTGACTTAAGTTTCAACTTTTTCAACTTTAGTGAACCGAGACATTTGGTGAACCATGCATAATTGAAATACAGGAGCAAATAAAATCCAAGGGACGCATCGAAAATCCAAGGACGCTTTTCGGTTAATAGAAACTGTATTGAAAGACTATATCGCAATGTATAGAAACTGTTAATAGATGTTTTCGCGGGCGAATGGCCAAGATCGAAATTGATGCCAACATGAAAATGTCGGGCCGACGAATTCCCATTGCATCTCATATGAAATCAGTACTAACATATTTCTGTCGTCCTTCTGTTCTGAATTCACTTGATGTTAAAAAATTAGTGATTTAGAAACGATTTGAGTATTGACGAGGCGTTAATTTTGACCAAAAATTGTGATAAACTCCGTATTACTTCTCCTTCAAAGACTAAACGGAAAGCACTCCCAGTTTATCTAAAAAATTCATTAGTCCTTTATTGAGAGCTGAATAATTTAAAAACAGTAAACAGCTGAGATGCAAACACGTTCTAAAATAAAAATCCCAAAGCACCCAGCAGTTGAACTTTTCAGCTGCTTGTGAAAACGTCCAACGTCAAATTGGTAATAATGATAATATTCGTCTTAATTCGTAGTTTCCTTCCCTTTGGGTATTGTTCCGAAAACAAATTAAACACTACAACATTGTCCTTTATGCTAATTTATTCACACTTTTTTAATGTCATCACAGGATCGTGGTCGTCGAAAAATCATAAGGTTTTCATCTTCCATTTTCCTATTTAAATGTTTGCAACACAGGTCATTATTTATAAGCGGTAATTCTCATGAAATTAAAAAGGGGTAAGAAACTAACGATAGGTTAGCAAACAGAAATAGGCTAGAATTTAAACAGTGGGTCAGGAAACAGAATTAGGGTAGAATTTACACAAAATAAACACATTAGAAATAAAAATCCCCGATTCACGCTGAATATAATATTATAAAAAGGACAAACGACATTTTGAAAAAGGTAACAAGGCCTCACAGTAATATTGGTAAACAGCCACCTTCAGACCTCGATGCAACAATAATTGAAAAAAAATATATATTTATATATAATTTAAAATGCCAGAAAACTATTTTTTTTAATAAATGAAAAACTATTCTCACCTCAATATTTTGTGAAACAACAAAGCTGTAAAAATCCTTTTAAGAATATCCTGAAAAACTGAAATGATTGGAGAGATGGATAATAACTTATATCAACAGTCCACTTACGAACATGAAAGGCAAATAAATAATATTTTAATGAGGCAGGCAATTATTTAAAACTGATACAGCAGCTGGATGGTTAAATCGCCATTCATAAGTAGCAGACGCAGATACGAATCTAGGGAAAATGGTGAGCATTTTCCGATGACACGTGTGTTGAAAGCACATGCCTCCACTCGCCGTACCGGCGACGCACCCTACGACTAAATTCTCTTTTCATAATAGACAAGAAACACCGCGAAACTTTACGATATGGCGATTTTTCTTGTTTACAGACATTGACGTCACATCTCTTTTGACATTCAAATTTGCCAACCCTAGAGTGTTTTCACATGACGTCACCGCGGCCATATTAGTGCCCCAAAACAAAGAAAAGGCGGCCATATTGGCGTCCCAAAGCAATCCTCCGGGAATTGAACTCTATTGTTATTAAAATATCATCTTTTGTTTCAGCAAACCAATATGGACGCTTGCAACGTGTGTGAAAATAATTTTGAGCCTGTTGCAGCACATGTCACACCTTTCAGGCGCGAAACGCAAATTTTTTTCTTTTGCATTCATCTTGTGTTGTGGAGTCAAGCGTCTTGCAAACAAACCACACCTCAAAATCTCATAAAACCAAAAGAAACCCTGGAATAAAATACGATATAGCTTGTTAATATTTTCCACAACACTTTCAGAACTTTTGTTAAAATTAAAAGCACAGGCTGTTCTGAAATCAAAATATCTTTTCGCAAATTTTCAGCTCGATAGTGAGCTTCGTTTTGAAAACATAGCTTCTTGAATATTTGAGTTCTTCGCCGTATTTGACATCAAGCTGAGTGCAGTGACAAAGCTGTTTTGTTTAGAAACAGTTTATCCTTCCGATTTTCAGTAGTTAGAATATTTCAATAATAGCAAGTGGTGTTTATGTGGAAGTATAATAGCTCAAGAGCCAAACGTAGTTGCCATTATAACACAGCTGAATTCCAGATGGTTTCTCGGGCAGCACGGCCGCCATATTTGTGCCCCTCGGAGGGACACAAATATGGCGTCTCCATACTGAGCTTTGTAAATTTGCGTGGAACGTTTCGGCAAATAACTCGCGAACGGCACAACGCACAGGCCGGAGACTTGGAGAAAATGTTTATTCATTTATCATCTACACTATCTGAAGTTCTTAGCTTCTGTAGTTGAAGTTTTTCGAATTTAGTTTTTGATTACGTGACTAGTGAAAATCACCAATTGTAAGAAACCTGAAACAAATTTATTGCTTCTCGTTGGTAAATCGCCCTGATTTTTTCAGGCTTCTTTATCCCAATTGCTTAAATTGGAAATTCACTGCGATGATCATTTCTCACTTTCATTAAACATACTTTTTTACCCGTGTCATTTTGGGCCAGTTACTTAGTAGGTCAGTCGTGACAAACTTTTACGATCAGAATTTTAATTTCTGTTTATTATATGGCAAGGAAAATCCGAGCGCTTTGATTGGTTCTTTCTTGGTCTGGATTTTGCCATACGGACCGTTTCCGTGGAAACAGTCCTTAGCCGCTTTTTTTTGTAAAGTTGGATAATTTAAAATTTGCAACTCAGAACTGCGCAAAGAAAACGTATATAAATTTATTTATTGATTTATTTATAACAACTTTATTTGTAATAATCAATACAAAAAGGCTGCCATCAGGGAACTGAATCCTCATGTAAGATGACCCCCTAAAGATATCTACAAAGCTGTCAAGGAAATATAGATCTAGATAAAAGCTAATATAAATACTCTAATTGAAAAAAATCGTGGTTGTTTGTTCTGTCGGAGTTGTTCGCAGTATCAAAACATGTTACAGCGGAAAACCTCTGAATTCAAGTCACTGAAAGTGCGTCAGTTTTTAACAAGCATTTACGACCCGAGTGCCATATAATAAACTACTTACTAACATAGCTTGCTCGAGCCGTACTGGGGAATATTGGCCCTCGGTCGTTCTTGTACGGACCTCGCTGCGCTCGGTCCGTACTGCCACGACCTCGAGCCAATATTCCCCAGTACGGCCCTCGCGCTCGGTCAGTAAGAGGTTAATATTTTCAAGCTTTTTAATTCGACCAAAAGTGAGATAATTTGTGATAAGACTGCAATTTCGCTGTCCGCATGTACAGACAATTTACTTAAATAAATTTAAGCTACATTTTTCAGAGCGCCTTAGTACGGCCGAAAGACGCTGTTCAACCAACTAAACAAGACGGCGTTGTTTACAGGATTCCCTGCGAATGCGGAAAATTCTACATCAGTGAAACTGGGAGACCAATGCAGGACAGGATTAAAGAACACGACTGGGCCCGCGGTGCAATTGGACGTGATAAAATAAAAAAACACGTGATTTTGAAAGTGAGGTATTCAGAACAAGGTTTCTCGACCCCATGAAACAAGTGATGTATCGAGTGTTCATAGTTACAAAATCTCTCTTCCATTCTTTCCATTTCCCGTGACCAAATCACAGTCCCAGTGACTTAAATCCCATTTTGTCAGAGCCAAAAACAGGCCAATTACAATTCCCATTTAACCCTTTCAGGACCCTCTTTGTGAGTACGAGAATTGAAAAACGATAATTTTGCGAGCAAAGAGCACTTTGTAAAAGCTACCTCCACTGTACTAGAAAACAAGCATGCAAGCACCGGTCTTGACTAAAAATTTGCAAGCACGAGCAAACGAGCAACCACTAGCATTTCGAGCAAATAACCCCTTAAAATTTGTCGATATTTTTATATACCTGAGTGTAAAGAGAGACTAGTACTTCGTATTTCGCCCAAACCTCAACAGAGTGGCCCTGGGCAGAGTTGAAACCTGGAAGTCATGTTCCGCACTAACGCATACTCAACTTTGCCGCTTAATCGGAGTGTAACATGCATGTACATGAGGTGATCTAGCTGACTTCTTCCTTAGCCGCCTGTTTACATACAACAATTGTTGAAACAAAAGCTCGTGGCTTTTATTTTATAATTTTTTTAATCTTCAGTGTTATAATATCAGAACCGACAAATTCTTGGAAATTATTTATTCTTGTAACATTCGTAAAATAAAAAAACGTTTGGCCCATATCTTAAAAACAAACATTGTAAAATAATAATAATTTAGTCTCGATGCCATCGAAATTATGGAAATTGTGTGATGAAGTGAAATCTTATTGCATTGCTGTAAGTTGTGTCTGGAAGTCTTTATTTGTCTTTAGCGAGTTTCTCATTGATCTCTTCTGTTTCGAAATGCACCGCGTATATCATAATATTGAAATTCTCGCGTGTACACAACATGCAACAAAAGGCGTGGTCAACTAGGACCCTTGAACAATTACACCTGAAGAGCAAAACACAATCCAAAATAAAAATTCGCAAAACACCCAGCAGTTGAACTTTCTAACTGTTTACGAAAACGCACCCCGACGAATTGGTCTTATGTATGGCAAAATTTGTCTTAATCCATAATCTCCTTCCGGGTATAGCTTTAAAAAAAAGGTGAAAACTACAAGAGGGTAATAATTATTATGTAATCAAATCTAAGGTCAGTTGTAAAGAGGCAAGACTTTCCTCATGCTGTACAACTGAGCGAGTTTATAACCAAGCATAAAATATCCAACGGCTTTATTATATTTTACGATTAGCACATAAGACAATTTTGATTTCTTCGCAGTATGTCTCATTAGTGTGTCAGGGGCGGTCTAATAATACTTATGTAAATTGTAAAAAGATTTCGGTGGAAAAAATCTATATATTTACAAAATTCATTTCACTTTTTTTCAGTTTATTTCAATTTTGGTGCATTTTAATTTGATAAGACAACGATGAAATCTGAATTGTTCGGATTGTACGTAATTTTTTTCGGGTTTAAAATCCGTGACGAATGGTTTTATTTCTTTTCGCACAAAACGGTTAGTTTATGCAAAACAATATGCTCAAAAATGAGCTAAATTTCCCCTTTTGTGTATAAACGTTGCGTATAGAAACCGTGAAAACTTACAGATTTATGGGAACGCAATTAAATGCTTGTAGCGTGCGGTAAATTACGAGCTATTGCGAGGATCTAATGATAAACGTTTCGATTTCAATAAGTATTTTATTCGCAATATGTCATTATTGAAGCAATTTCCCAGCTTTCTATTCTCCTTTATCGTTTTAAGTTAACCTTTCTAATCGCCTCAATTTATTTCATCGATGCATTGCAGAAAACGAATGAATAGTCTTAATTGTAGGCAAAAGGAAGCAAAATTTACAAGCTTTCATCTCTCCGCTAGCGAATTTTAACAAGCTGTAGGTGTCACCTTCGATCATGCCGCCTACATTTACAAGGACCAGTTATCGAACAAATTATAGATAAAGCTCGAACTAGTAGGAAGTGCTTAATTCGCTTAACAGCGATTCAAGGTAGCAGTAATTTATATCTTGATTACAACTGAAAGAAAAACTCACAAAGTATTTTTTCTTTTAGAGGTTGTCGCGCCCCGACATCTTCACTGAACAAAAAAGCGAAACAGCTCTTGTCTCAGTGATAGTTAAATATTTGAGTGAACAACTCCCGTTGTAGAAGTTAGGTATAAATAGTACATTTTTTCAATGCTGTGCCTAAATGATTATTTAAAAAAATTGGATTCTAAAAGATGTACGTTCTACTATGAACAATTTGATTTTTTTTCTAATTGGGCGGCATCCCCTAAAAATGGCGACGTGTGAATGTAAACACAATCTTTTAAAAGCACCATGGGCATTTCATTTAAAAGTATACTGGGGTAAAATTTGAAGCTCATCATTTTTTTAAAAAAATTACTATTTGTTTTGGTTCTAAATTTCAACTGTTACAGGACACGCCCTTTGTCACAATTAAGAGTAAAATAAATTGAAAATGTTTTCCAAAAAAGTATAATATATTTTTCGCAATATAACACCTGCATAAGTAATTCAAATTAACTCGCAATGACTTGCAAATCTAAGGGAGATTAACCGAAAGGAGCAAAAAAGCCTTGAATGCCAAGAAACTACATTATGCCATGTTTTTAGGAGAAGGTGGTTTTGCGTAACAAAACTCTTAAGACAGTCAGTTTTCATCTAATTTTGAAAAAAAATCGTCTAGACTACCTGATTTCAAACGCATTGTTAGCATCCCCATTTACTTAAAGCGTTGGCGTTAAAAGTTTTAACCAAAATTTTAATTTTCTTCTAATCCAATTTCGAGAATTAAAAGCATGCAATGCCATGCTAGAAATAAACATTTTATGGTTACTCTCTTTTCAGCAATATTTGCCAATACTTCTCGAGTTTTAGAGTGCCCAACAAGGCAGATTTGATAGTTATACGCATGATTTGCATTTTCTAGAAGACATTGTGCTTTAATTGTCGGAACACGTAAATAATTTATAACAAACGTTCTAGGAATATAATATTCGGAGAAGACTTTTTCTTTCTTGTTAAATTTGTTCTGATTTGATTTTGTTTGATAACTACTGATATTTTCCCCGATTAGTTATCTCGAAAACAGTTGGTTCTCGCTTCTATCAGAACAATTTCTACTTGAAACCTCCAAAATGACTTTACCAAAGCTTTGTTTGTGACAAGGTCGGCTATTCAGTTGAACATAAATATTGCTTTCTTGTACGTCAGTCAGTTTGTTTATTTTCCGCAGGACCTTGCTTGTCTGAAAGCCTTCCGTGTTAATAAAAGGAGATTGGATTTATTGGAAATAAACAAAGGGTTTTTCTTCAGGAACAAAAAGTTCTGCCTTTTGCATCATAATTTTAAAACATTATAACAAGCCTATCTTGTTCGTCACCGATGCACCTGTGTTCCAAACAAAAGAACTGTTTGTTTTCGACAATTTGTCTTCATCTTGAACACAATCATGTTTACAGATATTTTTTGTTTGTTGAATAAACCTGATCCCAAAGTAGAAGATGACTATGTTTTCCGGCGTTGGGTTTTTTTATTTGACTTAAGGGCATCATTTTATCTGGACCTGCATTATGCAGAGCAAGTTCAATCATGGCATCTATTCTGTTAAGAATTAGTCAAATTAATGCCTTGATTCATTTAGCGTTAGTGTGACCCAAGTGAATTTCTTCAACCATTTGCTTGATGGAAACCATATTCTTTAATTTTAAAGAAAGATGGCAAACCTGAACGTGACTTCTTACAGTTCAGTTCTTCTTCCTTTCTTTTGTTATATCTTCTCAAAGAGGCACAATTTACAATGTGCAATGTTTGAGCATTTAAAATTAATTCTAAAAAACGGAAAAAACATTTTCAAATTGTTATTGACGTGATCAAGTTGCTTTGAAAACTTTTTAAATACAGAAATAGTATCAAGCAAACAGTCCAGTGTTCTTTACAGATTTCAAGAGAAATTACTTATAGTTTGATGCCTTACGACGCGCTTATCTGTTGATAACTGTAGTTCGATTACAAGGCTCTGTTCCAACCTCTCCGGGACTACAAAAGTTGTTTCTCGACGTTATGCGGGGTGTATTCTACATAGAAAAGCCCGCTAGTTTGTTTACAGTGCTTTGCAATACTCTTCTTTCTCTCTTAGCGTGGGGCACCCATGGATAGACTTCCGTGTTGTTCCATACTGCTATTTCTTTGAATTCAACCGACGCGTGTAAAAGAAATAGCATGATTAGTTCCACACTCTACACTTTTCTTTATATTAAAAGTAACACGAGTTTTAATTTAAGCGACTGGTCATTCACCAGTCGAACCTTTACTTGGAACGTTAAGGTCTTTCCACTGTTAAGGTTACAGTGAACAAATAGGGTTGTCTAACCGTGGAGGTCTTTGTTGTGATTTGTGTTGCCCAGTATCTCATTGTTTTCCCTTATTGTGGTAGCATGTTGGTTTGGGTTCACCCTGTTGGCGCCTCGTTGCTGCTTCTTTTAATTAAGACAACGAAGAGTGTGGACCAGTTAATAAACCGAACAAAAGATCGAATCTTAGAATGGCTAAAGAACTTCGTGAATTTTTTATGAGTTGCCAGTGGGGTGGTGATTGTGCACGGGACATAATCAGGAAAAGATTCGGTTGCATTGGGGTCGAATTAAGCGTGAATATAATAAAGATCGACTTAAGAAAAAGTTATGATCGCGTAAGATACTCGATAAATAATTCCCGAAAAGCCAAACAATCCTGTCGGAATCCACTAGAAGTTTTAAAGACTTTTTCTTCGAAGTATGATGAGACTATGGCATTCATCAATCAAGGAAAGTCTTATCTTCGTTCTTGTATCATAAATCGTTATTTTTCGAGCCAATGAAAGGAATTCCACGGAAACGTTTCTTGACAGCATTTAACTGAACTTGCTTAAGAAATACTGCCAGCCCACGTTCGCATCATTAATAAAAAATCATCAATTTTTAAAGTCACTCACAAATCTATCTAATGGAAAAATACCTCTATGAATGGATTTGAAATTAAGGGAAATAAAAATCACTTCCTTTAGGCTTTTAAGGTCACACAAAAGCCCCCCCGAGTGGCGTGAGAAGACTTCCAAATGCCCCAGCGGTTGTCCGTCAAAAGAAATCGGAGATGAGAAAAAGCTAAATTAATACTATTTTGAAACCTAGGGTCACTTTGTCACTAATTTCCTTGACCACACTAATAGAAAAATGTCCTCCATTCATAGATCATATATTTGTTTGCAATCGTATTTCTGACAGAAGAATATAAAACCTGAGTGACAGATTGTCGCACCACAAAAGCCAAAGGAACGCAGCGCTGAAAACTACTATCGCAAATACAATCGTGAGCGCGTTCAACATGGAAAAACTTGCATCACTAGTGATTTTTGCTGCCTTCTTCGCTCTAGCCTGTAAGTCTTCTCGAAAAATTTATCTTCATGGTTTTTAAATTATTTTCAAAGTTTGACCCCTTTCTTTCTGTATGAAATTGTTTTAAAATGAATGTTTTTTTAATGGACGCGAAATGTCCTTCTGTTATTTTATGCCTGTGAAGGTTTTCAAAGAGTTAGTTTTGAAGAAGCTTTAATATTTTTTGGCGAAGCTATATGCTTGATTTCTCAGAAACGGCGAATACATATTTTGTACAAATATATAAGCTGTGGTGAGAATTAAATTAGTTCTACTTTTGGACTAATGCCATAAAAATCTTAAATAGACGAAAAATGTGCCTTGACCTAACATAGAATACCCAAAGAACAGAAGGATTATATGAGTAAAAATCATCTTATCGTGTTCACAACAGTTCTAGGTTAAGCATTAATTTTCACAATTCTGAAATTTAATTCGCGATAACTGATTGCTGTTCGTTCTACAATTTTTGACCGTTTGAAATTTGACTTGAAATTGACCCACGCGCAGTTTAAAATTTGTCCCTTTTAGTGTACTAAGTCTCTAAAACCTTGGCAACATAATTGATCATAAAAATTGGGAAACGCTTTTAACATCGTTAAATTTTCCTTTAGTTAAAGTTTTAAGCAACAGTTGCAGTTTGTAAGTTGCGAAATTTGTTTTTGATTTTACAGGTGCATTCCCAAGCGAAGATAGAGGTAAGTCAAAAATTAAATCCTTTCGACAGTCAGATAAAATATCAAAAAATATTCCATCAAGGACACATTCCCAATGTAAGATAAGCCGCTGAGGGATCATATCTTTTTTATTACGAACAAACTAAATCTTCACTTTATAAAAATTAAGTAGAAATGAGAGATTAGACTGAGATTAAACCACAAAAAGGTGTTAAATCACCTTTCAAAAATAAAAACAAAAATGGTGAAGATTTTCTTTACTAGTGAATCGGCCCTATTTGCAAATCACACAGAAGCTATCGACAAATAAACCTTCTCTCCGTTGCTTTCGCAATTCTTCGAGTATAGAATGAGAGTTTTCCGGTTGATTGAATGTCAAAAAATGTGACTGGTTAAAATCTATCTCTACTTAAATAAAATATACTTTTGATAGTGATTCTGTTTTTGCATTGTAATCACGTGCGTATCGGAAATTCATTCTGCCGTTGGCTCGCCACATTTGTCGTAAATACGAAAAAATGGAATGCTGACAGGCAAAAATTCACAATGATTTCTGGGAACAAACATTTCAATATTGAAACTGTGTTATACGGTACATTTAGCTTGTCCATGATGATTCTTAGATTTTTTTAATAAAGCGGTTTAATCTTTCCAAACTTTAGCAGGGCCCACGCTGTAAGCCAGTTTGGTGTTTTCACGTTGTTTGCCATTTGAATTAAAAACGATTTACGATTTGACAGTAGATAAATTTTCATGATATTGCAGAGCTCATTATTGTTAAATAAAAATTACTTAGGCAAAGAGAAATATTCTTTTGGTAATCTTGGTTGAAGGAAATTTCTCTATCGGAATATCAATTCAGTCCCATTGACACCTTTATGACGTACAATATAATTTTATTTCGCATTATCGCTGATATGATGTCGCTGTCTTCAATGTTGACTAACGTAATTGGATTTGAGAATTTTTTCTTATCAAAAGTTACAAAGCACTATATCAACGTTCGTAGTTTAGACAGATTCTACATTTCCAACTTCAAATTCAAAAGCGACGGAAATTGAATTGTTTTTAATGCACAGAAAAGGCCAAACAGCCCTTCGCTTTTGTCTTAATCACTCCGTTGCTAGGTGACGGAAAACGCGAGGTTTTGGGTTGAGAGTAGACAATAAAGCACGCCACCTTATGTAATAACAAACGTACAGTTGAAAGAAAAGCGACGTCTCAATAATTAATTATTCCTTCGTGCTGTTTCATTAAACTTTGAAACGAAAATGATTCGCGGCACAAAATCAACGAACACAAAAGGCTGTAAAGGTCATTACTTTTTTATGTTGCCTTAATGTAGTTTTTAATATTTCTGACAAATAAATCCTATTGAATTTCTTGGATTAGTTGTTGATCGCTTTCGTCTTGAAAATTTAAGTTTGCATTTTCATTTTAAAATCAAAGTAAAATCAACTATTCTGGATTCTCGGCATTTATAAAAGAAAATCAAAATTACGTTCATTTCCTTAGCTGTTAGACGTTTATCAAAAAAGAGCTAAATTTTCTTCTTATCACAATCTAGGAAACAAATTAAATTTATCCGGAATGTGAACGAAATTTCCGTTAGAAGGGTAAATACTTCAAAAAGTCGAAACTTATTCTCAATGGTATCGAAATTCTGACTTGATGATTAAACTTATTACGTTCGTTTTTCCGTATTTTAATTACTTTGCCAAACATTCAAATTTCAAGTTATAAATTTCATCTATCTGACTTTTGGAATAGCTCTAACTATCAACTATATTTCAAACGTTGAAATACATGAATTAACTCACGTCTTACTTTCTAAATAAACTCTCTATGGCATTAATTTATTTCTAGTTTCATGTGTTGCTTTTGTCTGCTGCGAATCCTTTCTCCGACGTTTTCTGACAGGGATTAACTGGAGATTTTCACTTCTGTCAAAAATGAAAGATACTTAAAAAATGGCTGAATGACGAGGTTAATCCACAGCTTGGAATATCTTTTGTAGCGACTTTTATTTATATTTAATTAAGGTAGATTTCCACTGTCGCAAAATTTTTCAGTATTTGCAGTTTGAATACGTTTGTTTTAAGTTTGCTCGCGGAGCCTGTAAAATCTATGAATAACGGTAACACGATTTTACATTTCTCGGCACATTCACATTTGATAAGTAAATCTTTCCCTGCGTCTTAATCCGTCGTCTACAAATTGCTAATATTCCAGAAATGAGATCTGACGGACATTATTCTACCAGCACTCAATACGAGTCCAATACGACACTGAAGATCAATTCGTCCTTTATATTTTGCACAATTTTTTGAAATGTGGAACAAGTCGACAGCGAAATAATCTATTGAGCTGCTCAAACTTTAGGTTAAAATTAAAATGCAAGCCAACAAGTTATATGAAATTCTCACTAGTTTAATAATCTTGCGAAAGTTTATCAGCACATTTTTTTCCATACCCTAATCAAAACATTATAATTAGCAGACGGATAACATTAACATAATGTTACAAGAAATATAAATAATAACCAAAGATATAATTAAGGTAACCTTATCCTTCCACTCCGAAGAAAGCCAATGTAAGAAATTAGAAAAAAATAACCGGTACCCATTTATAAATCTGGACTGAAAGAAGCACTATGAGAATAACGTCCTGCCTAGGAACAGAAACGGCAGGGCCCCAGAATGTGCTTGAACTGGGACCGCTCTATCCTGAGCCCAGCACATTGAATCGCTACACCTGGTTTTGTGTGCAGACTTGAACGCGAGGAAAAAAGTTGAAACAGCGAAATGAACAACGTTATCTGAAAGTACTGCTCAACAGAACCGATTTTATTTGAATGGTCACAAGCACTTTCTTTCGCAGACTCAAAGTTGGATATACCTTAGCTTGTTGAGTACAAAAAGCACGACATGAAATTACTGCCAATAAACTTTCAACTTCTCCCATATTAACTTTCAACAGCCTCCTTCTTAGTCACCCAAGGTCGCTATCCAAAGCAACTCTTAACACTTGTCATCGTTGCTGTTGCTATTAGAGCGAGTTTCATTTAAGTGTCGTAAAACCAAAGCCAAAGTAATAACTTTGGCCGATCACAAAGAACGGAGACAATCCAGTGATTCAATCAAAACTCGAAGGAATTAGACGTAGCCTATACATAGCGCAGGAAAACGTGCGTGCGTGCGCGAAACACGATTGGTTTAGGTTTTGGTTTTGATTGGTTGAAAGAGTGGCGCGAGATTTTTAAACCAATCATAGTAACGCAAAACCAAAGCAATTCGCTGCATGATTACTGCCGAAACTCAACTGAAAACAGCTATAATACTTTTATTAAATAATAGACATTCATGAAAGACTTAAGGTTGAATTCGGAGTGAATGGGTTAATAACAATCAGTTCTAACCGTAACCATCTCTCTTAGATTTGACAGAAAGTGAATGGATGGAACAAGCTCTACGTTAGTACAATAAATGAATTTCATTAACCTTAAGTGGTCTTAAGTGTGTTCGCTCTTCCTGATTTCGTTTCTTTTCTTTTTCCGATAGACATAAGATAAAAGAAAAAAGTAGGGGGCAATGAGATTGGAAATCAATGCGATCACCCAAAAATTAAAGTGTGCTGAATTTGAGAACATGTCTCATGGCATCATGGACACGATTGCTTCATTTAGCGAGATGGACATCGAGTGTTTTACGATAATTATTCAATCAAATAATAATAGTCATAGATTTTAACCTCATGAATAAACTGATATCTCTTGATATTTTCTTTAGGAGAGAAAGCTGAGGACGCCGAACTCGGTAAGTTGACGATCCTTTCATTTCAACTTGCACCGTGGCCTATGGCTAGTGTACAGGTATTTGGATAAAGCGGTTCGGGTTGGAGTCCTGCCATGTCAATGCATTGTGTTCTTGAGCAAGCCACTTTACTCCCATACTGTGCCTCTCCTCGCCCAGGATTATAAATGGTACCGGTGAATATTATGCCTAGCATCCCATCCAAGGAGGAGTAGAAATATTCCTAGTCGCTTTATAAAAAGGAAACCGGGAAGAGCTCCGGCCTGATGGGCAACTACTAAGTCTTTACCTTACTTGCCTACCTTGTTGAAGTAATGAAATTTTGAAGGGATAACTATTGCTCAGATTTATCGAAGATTCCCGCCCCCTATCTAAAGGTTTTTAGATAAATAGATGGGACTTTCTAAACTGAACCAGAAAGATTTATGTTTGCTAGCTGGCAACATCGACTAAGGCTGTGTTTACACTTGGTGCCCAAGCACTGGTACCTGGGTACTAGGAAAAAAAGTATGCCGTGTTGAGACACTAAAAACCGAAGTACCTAAGTTCTGTAGAGTGCCCGACGTGGGTACTTGTAAAAAGGTGTGTTTACATTGGTGCCCAACTTAGAATCGTACTCGTGCACCGTACCCTGGCACCAAGTGTGAACACTGCCTAATAAAACTAGAGCGGGAACAATGGAACTCTGCGAGTTCCTTCGGGGGGCTGGCTGCCAATCCCCGGGGCCTGCCACCCAATGCCTTGGATATCTGGCACCGTTGAGATGGTCATAAGTGAATTCTATTTAATGCTTGATTGTTTTGAAAACTCATTTTATTTTAGATTATTTGCATTTCCCTAAAGGATATAAAACTTAGTGTACTTCGGCGAGAGTGGATGACCGAAAGCTTCACAGCCTATTCTATGAAGATGTATACTTTAAACTTGTGATTTGTTAATTTTGTTGCATGCTGCTTCTCACTCCATCAGTTACCCGAAATCAACTTAACTGTGATGAACTTGGACTGTTGAAGCACTATCACGTGAATTTGAAAACCAGCCACATTAACTGTACACCAACAACGCAGAAACGTGAGTAAAACAATGCAAGTAAAATTTTTTAGTGGTAACGCAACGCTTCTACAGTGCTGGACTGGGGATAGGCATTGCGTGACGGTGCGTTTACATATTTTAACACACAAGTACCATACAAGTTTTACTATTTTTTTTTTTAATATTTATTTATTTTTACTATTTATTTACATACTATTACTTATAGAAAAATGCAGCATAAGCAAAGAAAACGCAAAATCAACAAAAATACCCCACATTTCTATTTAAGAATGCTGAACAAAGAAAGAAAACAAACTGGCTGATTGAAATGCAAGGGAAAATTTGTGTAAAACTTTGCGTCGTTAGACGTCAGATTTGAATCCCATTTAGACTTTCAGATACATATTTTAATTATAACGTTTTTACATTTATCATATTATTTTCATTATTATCGTTGTTGCTGTTTTCTAAAATAGCTTTTTGTTGTTGATTTCCTCTGTAGGCGCTGCCAACCTACTTGCAAGAGAATTTAAGAAGAGAGGTAATTTTGCTGTTCAGTTATTGTTTCAGAATTATTTTCTTCTCATAAACCACAAACACAACAAGCATATTTATAAGAACATTTTAGCCTGTTCTCGTAATCCTAGAACTACAGAACTACAGCCTTGTCTTTGGGGGCCTTTTCCATTTATTGTCATCTTTTCTCACTCTTTTGCAGAATTTGATTACGAGGTGGCTCGCTATGGTAAGATATATTTTATTTGTTCTTTAATTGGAAGTCTCCGTTATCACATAATTGTAAAACTTGAGTTATTTTTCTTTTTCTCACTTCAACAGCTACATTTTAATTGAGTCGTTCTATTCAGTCCCGAGATAGAAATATTCAATTCTCCTTTGCAATTGCCTTATTACTTTTTAATGTTAGATTTGACAACTTAGTTTTACATCAAGACTATATTCCTAGCTGGTTGATGATTTTCTGTATTCTCGTCATCTGTCTGCTTGATAATGTATCAATACTGTAAGGAGAAATTTAGAGTTGATCACATATGTTTCTCGACTTTCCCTCAGGTCGCGATTTTAGCGCCTGCTGCAGCCCGGATTGTGATTGGCTGTTGGATTACCTGGAAATCGACTCCACTGTTGTGAAATGCCTTGATCGCAAATAAATCCATTCTTTTCTCAAGAATATTAAATGATAAAAAATGAACACTATGTGACGCTATGAATCTTGCAAGTTAATCATAACTAGTAAAATATGTTTGCACGTTGAGGGTGTCTATGGTAGTAAGATTTAATTATTGAAATCAATTTCATGTTGTACAAAACTATCACTTCAAAATCAAATAAAGTATATCACAGTCAACTGAGGCTTCATATTTGTTTTTAATTCTTTCACAGTGGCTAGTGGGATTTGTAAGATTAAAGAAACTGTGACACGGATTTTAACAAACTTTAGAAATACACTGAAAGAAATAGTCACCAAAATTGATGAATGACCAAAAGAATTAAAACAGCGAAGAAACATTTCATGCAAAAGAAGGTGTGGATGAGCAAACGCTAAATATTAAAATGGATTCGGGTAAAAAGAGTTCAACCTCGTCTGTTTGCTGCCCAGGGTACGAGGCAGCCAGTCTAATCGCGTTCTATTGAGATGAGCAGGTTTCAGGATTCCTAAATGCCTGCACTGCACCCACAACATCAAAGGCTCACTGATGCGGCTTCGCCACAAAAAAAACCCCGGCACCAAGGGTAAGCTTTGGCCAGTCTCGTGTATAGTGCCTCTTTTCACCCAGGAGTATAAATGGGCACTGGCAATTTGTCAGTAAAACTTAAGAGAACTACTACTCCTAGTCAATTAATGTATTGGAAACCGGGATAAGCTCTGACATTATTTGACACATAATAAATGTTCATGCCTTATGCACCTAAAATACCAAAGGTTTTCACTTTGATCATTTTGAGAAAGATAGAGCTCCTTGCGAAAAATACTGAAAGTTTTTTTAGCTTTCGTTTAATATGACAATAAATGCACTATAAACAACATTAATCTTTCGTGGATCGTATGTTCTGGTACTGCAGCTTTTACACTAAGTTGTTAATTCCTTGCTTACTATTTTCTACAGAGTACATCGAACGGACGATTTTTCACAAATCTCATAGTGTCATAACGACTTGTTGTTCTTGCACATTTTTACAGCTTCAACGCAGAGAATCTTTTCCTCCACACGTTTCCTGGCAATCTCTAATTTCATCAAAGTTGTTCTTGTTTCCTTCACAGCCGCCATAAATGAACTCCTTGCACTTGCCTTCATTTCTGTCGTAATAAAACTTCCTCAAATATGCCATGCAGCGGCCGGGTTCTGGGTCCAGGTTACAAAACTCCGGACGAGCTTTAGCAAATCCTATATGGATTTAAAAGCAAGCTGGGAATGACATAAAATTTACACACGGTTTTAACCTTATAACAATAGGTCAATGAGTCGGCTTTATGTTATAGCGCTTAGAATTCGCGATTGCATGTTGGTAGTCCTTAACCCTCGGAGGTACAAGCAAACTCATACCCCCACCGTGGTACAAGGGGTGGTGGGAGGAACACCCCCTGTGTTTTCGTTGGGTTAAGATACTTTGAAAAGGTTATACCGTCAATAGATAGCCTGTTATGTCGTCTACACATCTATATAATGGATTAAATATGCAAATTTCGACGCTAGGGGCCTATGACGTCATCCAATATGGCAGATTTTTTTGTGATTTTTCACTTTTTTCAGTCTTACGTTGGTTTTTCTTGTCAAAATTAAACGATTTACTCACAAATTACAGTTTTGAACAGCTGAACATGTAATATATGATTTAATGTAACTTAATGTTGCGTTATAACTGCTTTAGACCCAGTAACAGGGTCTTAAAGCTTACAATATTAGAAGGAATAACCCCGAACAACACCTCACTTGCCTTTTAATGCCTCATGCATCTACCGGTTGATTTTCACCAAATTTTCAGAAAAGATGTCTTAAAGGTAAACAAACTGCTAATGAAATTCCCTTAACAAAATCTTAAAAAAACCTTAGGGGGGATTAAGCCTGTGTGGAGTATTTTTCTTGTGTTCTGTTTTCTCTATCTAAGTGTCTTTTCCGACCCAGGGGTATAGAATGGGATGCAGGGGGTACCAAATTCCTAGGGATAAGTCCGGATAAACTCCAAGGCACTTAAATCCAGGAAGAGAAGAAATGCTCCCTAATCGCGAAATGCTACTGAAATCACAACAGCTAGTACAGACAATTAGCTTTAGCCTTAAATGGGAAGGGCAATACAATGAAATGGTCCCCTTTCCCCGCGCCACACGCCATCGGTTTTCTTGGAATCTACGAATTTTGAGGTTTGAGCATTAAATATCGTTAAAAGTTGCGTTTAACGGCCGCATGTGTGAACGATCTTCGCGATGTTTGTAAGATTTCAGTCACCTTCAGCTGTCGTGGCTTCGACTGACAACACCTTATAAGCTAAGTTAAAAACATTGTCAACCTTCGTATTCAATTTTGGATTTGACGGTATCATGCATAGAACCCGGCTGATTTTGAATGTTTTTCCTCTAATTTACTGCCGTGTCGAGTCCGCAAATACGGTTCAGCACCATGTAACTTACTTGGTGCCTGTGGAGAGGAGTTCTTAAGGAAATGAATGAATTGAGAAAAGCAAATAAATACATTAATAATCATATGATAATATAAGATGAACCAGACAAATTCAATTTCTTTCAACCCTTTCCCCTTTGAAGTCCCCGTGTCGAACGTTTTGAATAACATTATTTACGCCAAAAAGTATATAGTGTGGAGGAGGAGTGAGTTAGTAGCCTGCGGTGCGAGTCAAGACAATACATTTGCTGTATGGAGTTGTATTGTGTGATGATTCTCGTTTATATCGATACGACTTAGCTATTAATACTCCATTTGTCGAAAGATTATTCCTGTTAAATTCGGCGACATTATTTATATTTGTCGTTAACTCAACTTTCCAAACCAAAACTTGCTTTGCAGGAAAATCCTTGAAACTGGTCTTATTCATGAAGCATTAGAAAAGCGTATTTCTTCAGCCGCTCGATTGCTTCAATCTCTAGCTGAATTTCATTTCGATTAAAATCCGAGGAGGTTTGTCGCTCAAAGGCAGAACTTACCACAAACGGAGAAAACTACTACCAAAAAGAGGACGACCTGAGTTTTCATTATATTTCTCCCTCACAACTTACGGTTATTTCGCTGACCAGCTACCAACGAACTGAAGAGGTACGTATACTGGAGATGACACGACTGAAAAACATGGCTATTCAAATGGAGACGGTTCCGCAAATTACAATACAAACACAGCAGTGCAGGTGTCGTCAAATAAAGGCTGAAAAGTTAATGAAAAAGCCCCCAAAATCATTTTATAAAAAGTATCTATTTTAAAGAGGTCCAAGAAACACACGAAAAGGGGGAAGTTTTATTTTTATAAAATAAAAATGTTTCTAATTATTTGTGACATATTTTAGAATCAAAACCTGGCTGAATAAATGTCAGTCTCACTCAAAGCGGTACCTCGCAAGAAATTTCTCAACGCTGATTGGTTAAAAACGCTACTTGGCATAATTTCAATGGCCTGAAATTAAATGCTACTCTCTTCCAAAGATGGCAGGCGGATGATTATGTTATTTAGCGTGTGTACAAAAGTGGACATTGCAATGAGATTAGCTGTCAACGTGCATGAAAATCTATGATTATGGAAAGAATAACGCTTCTTTGTTCTGTGTGGTGTAACGGAGCTGACAAAGTACTCCACTGCTTAAATGTTTCAAAACGAAGCTTCATTGACGGTATTTCTCATTTGTTCACTGCGCTTACTCGTGAGACATACTACCAGCGCTCGGCCATGCAGTATCTTAAATCTTTATTATGCATATATTTTTTAATTTCTTATGGTATATTGCAATTCCCAAGTTTTCATTTGTTCGCAGTAGATGGTATATTTAACAATTGTTCAGTGAAATATCGCGGAATATCGCATGATACTTAGCCGACCAGGCCGTAGGCCGAGTTGGCTAAAATCAAGTGATATTCCGCACGATTGGGCAGGATAAATAATTTTTTATTATCCAAGAAACTGACAACGCAGCATTATGCATCGCTTTGCGAGACTTCAGCCGAATTATCGTTACTATTATTTTAACAATTATCCTGCGAAATCGCGCGGAATATCGCCTGATACTTAGCTGACGTGGCCGTAGGCCGAGTTGGCTAATATCAGGCCATATTCCGCAAGATTGAGCAGAATAATTGTTTATTATTCAACAAATTGTCAAGGAAGACGATTTTACAGCTAGAAAAGTTGCCGTTATGCGGCTCTTTGCGGGACTCCAGCCGAATTATCGTTACTTAACGTATATCACAGGATATCTGATTACAGATGACAGACAACAATCGCTTTATTACCATATATGGGCAACGCGACAATTTATTGATTAATAAGAACTCATATGCCGTGATGGAACACAAGTATGGCAGGTGTACATATCAAAGGGAACAGACGCATGAAGCTTAAATATTGCAATTTTGTGTTGTTGTTTTTTCTTTCAATTATTCCACACGCGCTTGTTGGATATGAGATGGTTATAGCAAACTCGGTGTTTTGCGTCTCGTTGGCTATCTACCATCTCACATTCAACTCGCGCTCAAGGAATAATTGTTAAATATTTGAACTCAAATAGCTACATGAAATACACCGACCCACCATCAACCCAAATTTAATAAAACCACGCCCTAATTCTTAGCATTAATTAAAATATACGTCAAACGTTTAATTGCTAAAAACTGTTTAATTTAAACGATCAAGACACCACTGAGTGGGACGACACTAAAAAGAGCTCGTAAAGGGAAAGAGTGACACCTCGGCAATGACTCCACTGAAAGTGTTTCTAAATCGTAGCTTAATTGTCGCAAGTCAGTTCGAAACTTCGGCAGAATTGTCGTAAAAACTCCTATCTATATTTCATACGTGTGATCCGCCTAAATCGCAACAAATTCAAGTTGCCCTTGAAACTGAAAACTAATTATAAAATTAATATAAGCCGCCACCACACCGTGGGTAGACGTGACGAGCCTTAACACGCTATCTTTATTGCTAAATATTGTTATTCATTATAGTATAACATGACAGGTCTAATTCTTAATCAGCGAAAAACATACTGGTAGTCATAAGACCATTGGTTAAGAAAAACACTTCAAATTGTTACGTTATTCAGGTCACGGAGTTGCGACGTACAAGACAAGCTATTCAACGGTAACAAGAGAATAGAGAAAAAGTATTTCTTATTTTTATTGTTAAACAGAAGAAAATCAATTCTTTATCAAAACCTTCATAAGCATGTATCGTTCTTTTAATTAAGTCAAAAAATTGACCTGAGCTATTTAGCTGTGGCAAGTTTTAAAAACGTTAACGATGTTGTAATAGGTAAGCTAAGCTTCCAGTTTCCTCGGAGCGTAGGTAAACTCTATCTCTTTTCGCACTTTCCTTTGGTTGTTTTCCAAAAACTTTCTTTTTGAAGACTTCTTTAATGACTCAGTTTTCAAAAACGATGAGGTTACTCTATTTTGTAGCATGTGTTGTTTCCTCCGCTGACATAAACACCCTTTGTCCAGGGTAAGACAGAAAAATTCAAACTTCACGAAATTTTAACATTTGCCCGGTCTCACGATTCGCAACAAAAGAGAGATTAAGCATGACGTTATACGGCAAACGGCAAACGCGAGCCTGCCTTTCATTTTGTTACCTTTTTATCTAATTCTCAAATAAATCTCTCAGAAAATAGGGAAAAATTAACTTGTTCACAACAAACACGAACCGACTTATTTCCGCGCACAAACGCAGAACGGCCAACTACAAAAGTTGAATTTTTGCCGTTCGCGGGAAAAACAAACGTCATGCTTAATCTCTCTTTTCAGATTCCCGCAAGGATTTTTTTGCTCCCGAAACAGTTCTTAGAGTTCACACTCTCCGAAGAAAGTTTATACGGACACTGTTTGACGTTGTATAATGGTAGCGCGTTTCATCTTGCTTTTAGATCCACTGGGAGTCTATAGGAGTGGTTTCCATTTTGAAATCAAACGTTTTGACCGGTTGAATTAATGAGTGTTCACAGCTTGCATAAGATATAATAGCTGGCCAACTCCTGGAAAAAAATCTGAGCAGAAATTTCATTGCAATTAACTTTTCCAGAAGTTAATTTGATTGTCGGACTAAAAACAGAAAGACTATGATTGTTGGACTAGCTGTTTACTTGAAGTTTTTTTTCCTGCCGCCATCTAATTATTCCATTTGATTCCACCCGAATTTCCGGAAATTTGGGTTTAATATGAAAACATTATAAGTTGCCTTAAGTGACAGCCGGGATCAACTCGCAAAAGTTGCCATCAATACTTGGCTATGACACTAAATTTTACCAGTATGAAAACTTGATTACCGTACAGTATCAACGGTGTGTTATTGTAACAAATTTAACATTGTCGCAATTATACCTTGTGAAGCATTTTAATGCCGCGAGCATCTTTCCTTTTCTTTCTTCGTTTTTTGGCACAAGAACTTGAAGCTTCGTATTTCTCCACTCAGGATTCGACAGGATGACCGCCATCATAAAAATAATAAAAATTATTTAATTAGCCTGAACCCGAAAAGCAAGGATGTTTGTCTTTTTCGAGAGCCTAATTGTCTTATTTGACGTAATCGAGTAGCTGTAAGAGAAACCAGGAGATTTTGAACCGCCATTTCAAATCCAAGGTCACGTTTTTGATTTGCAGATATGAAGTAGGACTGTTATTTTGAGTTAAGGTTTTGAGGGTACAAAACACGCTTTCAAGATTGCGTCGTGATTTTAGGCTCGGGAATCCAGCCTTTATTTGAATGTATAAATAGGTCAAAATATATATGATTAGGTTTATTCAAATAGATGAGTGCGTGGGAGCAAGTAATATGTCAATTTGATTATTACAATCGTTAAATTTGAGAAATGTAAGAACCAAAAATGAATCAAAACTGACCGAGAACTGAAGTGGAATTTTGCGGAAAACGTGGTTATGCTATCTTGCCAAATCTCCCAAGTTTTGAAATATACAAATAATAAATTAAATATAGATCTCTTTCTGCAGGGTTTCTGTCGGAAACGTTTGAGTACGGGGCTTACAGAAAGATGTCATTCATTTGTCAAGCGGCAAAGCCCTCGCATTAGATATCACTTTACCAATTTCAGTATAAAATGGTACTAAACTAGAACGCAGAATCGGCTAGCATTGTTCCTTGTGAGTACAGCCTTTTCTGTCGAGATCTTTTTTGGTGTAAAAAGGTGAGTTTTTCAAGGGGATTTGGGGAGATTACTTGGTGGTAAAAAATATACAACAGGCTACACATTGGTGTTTCTGTTTAATGAGCTAATATATAGTTTTATCGTATTCCCGCATTCGAGAGAAAGCAAGTTGAGAATACGTTCTATATGCCAGTTGAATATAGTCTAATGTAAATTGAATTCCTGTTAGAAGCTGGGATTCAGCGAAGCAAATGGTAACTTTTAGATTAAGATACGGAAAATCACAAGTCTTGACAAAAGTGTGGCTTTTTGACACAACTTTGAGAATCTGATGTTGGAAATGAGCCTAATAAATTAAATCAAATAAGTCACTAATTCATCACGAATCTTGTGAAGAGGACGGAATCACATGTGATGCTCTTGGTTTTTTTTCTCAACCGAAACTGCTCCAATTTTCAGCGGATATTGCTTCACAAACATGGCGACTCCCACTCTAGTTTAAACTACAGAACGATTGAAGGAAAAAAGAAATTGGATACAACTAACACTTTTCGAGACTATCTTTAACGAACAAAGCAAGAGATTCTTTCATTGGGGGTAATTGTACTGTAGCAGAATTAGGGGAGACAATCGGTTTTAAAAGCACGAATGTAATAAAGTGATTTAAATATTACTACACTGGCTATGTACCTAAAAACAAATACATTTCTATCAAAGGGACAAATTGTCACCACGCACTTAAATACATGTTCTAAGTGTTCGTAAATTAAACTGAGAAATACACTTTAAGTAAAGGACATGATTACTGATGTTTTAAAACGAATGCGGCGTCACGTGTGCCATTCAAGATTTAAATTGAAATTGCTTTTGAACTGTTCCATAAAAATAAACGCCCCAAGAAACTCTCTGTGTAAGTTTTTGTGACTTTTTCGAACTACGTCTAGAAACCACCACTTTAGTGACGTCTTTCATAAAAATTGCTTTTGAAATGTTCAGTTGATATTATCTGACGCAGATTTGACTATTTTGGAGCATCAATGATGGAATTACGTAGATAAATGACTTGAAGCGACGTCAGGCGACGTCAGGCAAGAGTTTATGACGTTGTATTTTGATTTTCAGTTCTTTATTTTGACCAGGAAATGTAAACAATTTCAACTAATTTCCTTTCCCATTACGTTGTTTTCATTTGAAAGGTTCAGTTCAAGCTCAACACGACAAAATGAACAACACGACTTTTCACAGCACGTCTTTGGGTCAAAGCAACAGTACCGTATGGCACCCGGTGTTTGTTCAAATTTCCGTGGTGTGTTACTCACTGATCATTGTCGTTTCCATCCTGGGGAACGGATTAGTTTGCTTGGCAATTTGCCTCAATAAAAGCCTCCGCTCGTCGGCCACAATGTCCTTTATCTTTTCACTGGCTTGTTGTGATCTCTTGACTGCGAGTTTTTCCATGCCTTTCGACGCTGAAAGCCTCCTCCTCGACGGAGCATGGAACCATGGCGAAGTTTTGTGCATTGTATGGACAACGGCTTACCTCTTCAGCGTACCTACGTCGTTATTAACTCTCTTAATAATCACAATCGACCGCTACAAGACTCTAAGCGATCCACTGCGACGGTTTCGTAAATCGAAGTTCTTGTCTGTAAAGAGCTCCCGGCTAATAGTGGTATCCCTGTGGTGCTACTCGCTTGTGTTCTCTATGTTGCCTTTCCTGGGGTGGCGATACCATCCCTCATACGTTATGGGAGGCTATTGCTACTTTAACATAACACCAGCGTATTCAGCTCTGAGTAGCGTTCTTCACTTCATTTTACCTTTGCTCATTATTGCCGGGATTTATTTCAAGATCAATCGCATTGCACAGAACGTGAGAAACTGTCAGGAGTTGTGTGACGCGGCAAGCTCTTACCCAAGCCACATCGTCCGACACCCGACTCCGCGCGATCACGGAACTTTTAAGAAAAATCTCAAAGCGACAAAGACAATTGCGTTTATAATTTGCGTGTTGTTTGTCTGTTGGTTTCCTTACAGCGTGATCAGTACCGTCTTCATCCTTTGCAAATCATGCTTTTTTAGCTCGCCACCAGAACTGCTCCATTCGCTACTGATGCTGGGATACCTCAACTCGGCTCTCAACCCCTTCATCTATTCGTTCAGTAATCGGAAGTTGAAGGAGACTTACCGCGGTTTCTTCCTGTCAATCAGAAGTATCGGCAGAAGCGCTCTGCGCAGGTCAACAACAGCCTCCCAGACAAGCAACGCATCACTGTCTAATAGACGTCATGTAAGCGTCATAGGAGAGACAGATAGCGTCCGATTGACTGCTTTCACCGTTTCGCTAACTTCCAGGTGAAACGTCATAGATCATCACCTTCCAAGTTCTTCTGTAGACGTGCCCAAAGTTGATGATTGTTTCTTTCTGTCGATAGACATCATACAGTTATCTGAATACGATTGCTTTGAAAACGCGCAAAAAGCGCACTAAATGCTAGAATAGCTTCGCGCGCCTTCCATATCCATACCCGACGCCATTATTATTTTCAAGCAACGCGTGCTTTCCTTAATGTAATTAAAAGGATGAGCTTGGAGCAAGTTACGTTCTTCTGAGAAACAAGAACCAAGCTCAGAAAATAAGTACTACCAAATTTCCGATCGCCAAAATGTATTTATGTTGTTTCTTATAATTGTGTGGTGGTTTAACACAATGTCACCTATGTAGTGATATCTGTTTCTCACCACCTGTATGGACAGATTCCCGGGTGACCGTTCTCCGGATATATTCACTGATCTGAGGCCCTAACGCCATGCCCTTCCTTCCCTCGTTAAAGGCTTTTAACCACCAGCAAAAGATGATGAAGGCACCACGCCTCCAAAACATAACTTTATTTAACGTGACAACACTCGCCTGGCTATAAGGCGACTATATTGCAATAAGGAAATCGACTCTATAATTATAATTAGCGCAGAATTCTAAGTCAAATTTCCATAATATATATAGTAATATATAATCACCTTTACCAGTTTGAAAGCTAGAATGGTCAATCGCCTCCAGTTGCGCTGGCTGTAGTTTAGCTCCTTATTTACAAAGGGCTTACATCAACTGATGAAAATTAAAGTTATGAAAAATTATTTTTTGCTCTTACATGTTTCTTTGAGGATGTCATTAAACGACGTTTCCAAACGTTTACTACAATGGAAAGGTCGACACTATGTACACAGCGAAATGAAAATGAAAGACAAATTCTCACAATGAAGTGTTTGTATCCAAGGAAACTGTCGACTTTAGGCAATCCGGCCGAGTCTTATTTTATGGTTCTGGAAACATCGTTTGCGGGGAAAACTTCACTCTTTGTCCGATGGCAGTGTGGAAATTCCGCATATGGCTTGTGCTGATGGTGTTAATATTAGGAAGCACAACGTTAAAGGCTACAAGAGAAGTCCGCTCGATCAACGAAAACACCAAAAACACCTTCAGATGTAAGTTCTCCACTTATATATTCTGATTACCCTTGAGTATGGGAGAGATCTCCTTTTAGAAGTACGTTTCATTATTTTTTCTTTGAAAGTAGGGGGTATCGACTGAATAAGAACTTAGGTTTATGTTCGTAAAACGTTTGATAAACTCAAAGCCTCTTTCTTCTAGTCCTGTTGAACTTCTACCGAAGACCAGTTGCCAGTATCATAAAGAACTCATCCGCCCACGAAGATGCCCAAAGAAAGCTCGAAGCTGACCTCAAACGCGATTATATTCCCAATTCACCGACACCCGAACCGACCTTCAAATCAGCCACTATCAACTTCCCCATCAACAGATATATGGCCAACGTAATGTTCCAACTATTCGGAAAAGATGGCATTTTAGAGAAAGGTGGATTTTCCAGAAACGGTTACATATATAGAAACGCGTCTGCCTCAGTTATCCTGCTTGGAAGCTTTGGGAACAGATCAGCGCTGTTACATGAAGTCACTAAAGCTCATCACTCGCCGATAGGCGCTGGCGTTTTAGCATTGGTCATTCAGCTGTTCTTCACGCCTAGCGATTTTCGTCGGCTGACCAACTGGCTCCGAGCAGAGATAAGGGCTGGAATCGTGAACTACGACGATCCTTGTTCACCGATAGTTGCCATCAAGTTCGTGTGCTGTACGCCGATTGCAAATCCATTTTTAACACCTAAGTTCGGAACGCTTCGAGTAGATATCGATTGATTACAAGTGGCAATGTGCATTTTTCGACTTTGAAGCATATAACATGATACTTTGGGAGAAGGCGAAACGGTTTACCTTTCTTGTTAGATTGAAAAATTTTGCTTTCCCCTGAAGTAAGCACAAAGAGGAGCAAGTCGTTTTCTATCTCCGCAAAAATAAAATAGTATGAAATCAATAACATGAACACTGGTTTGATCTTATCCATATCTCTTTACTTAGAAAATATAAACCACTTGTTTAGGAAAAATTAATTCGGAACTGCCTTTACTAGTATCCATTTTCACTACATAAAAACATTACCCAAGCGGTTACCGATTCAAAAGTGGCAAAGGCAAACCCAAGTAATTGACACATTTCACAAGTTGATTTCTTCTTCCCACGCACGGGTTAGATAACTTCGAAAATCGAATTCAAACACTTTACTTTGTGCATTAAGTTTGCGTTTGGGTTGTTGTCGAACCTGCATGTAATACGGGATAATTCTAAGCTTAGAAACATGGCCATTATCTGCCCTCAACTCTTGTCTTCGGTTTGACCTGTAAATAGCTGCAGAAGATACTTCTTGTCTCGAGATTCCTTTAAAAAAATAAACAAAAACCTAATCATTTTTAACTGAAATAGTAAAAAAGAGTTGTGACGGTAGTGTGTTTATACGTCACAATGTTATTGAAATGGACTTTGGAATATGCTTCGAAGGTTATATGAGGGGGGTGAATAGGTTCGCGGATGAACGGATTTAGCCTTAAAAAGTACACGGATTGCGGATTTCAGCGAAAAATTAAGCGGATTCGCGGATTTAGATAATGCAGTGGATCACGGATTAGCTGATAATTTTAGCTCGGATTCCGGACTCTTCATGCCATGAAGTTCGTATGGTGGCCTTGGCGTGTCTTTAGTCCTTGTCTCGATATTCTCGTTTTGTCCATTTTCTGTTTGCACGAGACCCAAACCACCACTTTACATTAGAGCTGCCGCAAAAAGAAGCAATGAAACTAAACCTCTCGAAAATTTTTCACCGAAAACAACATCTACTGTCCATTCAGTGAAACTATTACACAGAAAGTTTTCAAGGACTGCGGATGCGGATTTGAACGAAAATAGTGGCGGACTGACGGATTTAATTTGGCCAAAAATATAACACGGATTGGCGGATTCGCGTACCCCTATTCACCCCCCTCTTATATAGTGGATGGAGGGTGACTAAAGCATGAAGCGACAAAGAAGCTCCACAACTTATCCATAAATGGACCGAATAGCTAGCGCATGTATCTAAGGTTGCATGAAAATAGAATGAACCATAGCTAAGGAATCATACCATACTAAGTTCTTCCCTTAGTCCATTAATCATTCTTCGGTAAACCTTGGCTATAGCGTAGAAGAAATACAAACCAAGACTGAAAAAGAAAAAAATGAACTTGTTGTCAGCAATTACGCATGTTTCCGTGCGTCTGTTCAGTAAGAGATCACAAAAAACGTCAAAATATATGGTAAGAACATCAGTGACACACTCGGGACTATCGCCTCGCGTGCCACTTTTTGTTCTTACCACATTTTGACGTCATCGAAGATCTATTACTGAACAGACGCACGTCAAAATGGAATCTATTTGTTCAAAAGCGTTCGGCATAAATGAATACTGGCTTACCAGATAACGACTCCCAGAACAACAAGAAAAACAGGCGAGCTGAGAATTTGAAAAGTGTCACGAAATGCGGTGGGAAGAACTGACACCGTCCAGGGAATAATGTCATAAACTTCATTTAATCCTCTGAAAAAAAAAACAATAGAAAAAACGAAAAACACCTTAACAAGTTGCACTAACGTCTCCACACATCATGTAGCTGCATGCATCTCTCCTCCTGGCTCACTGAGCAAGGAGTGAAACACGCGGCAGAATTTAAGCGTTTTCCTCGGAGCTCATTTTTTCTCACCAACGTTTTTTGTTTCTCCCACTGCACAATGACTATCACAGGACAACCACATGGTCAGTAAATATTTTAAAATCTGACTTATTAAGCAGACCAGTACAACCGCGATTATTGTTTACACAGGCAAGCCCTTGATCGCCCAAAAAAGACGTCGTTGGTATTCAGTTCTCTCGAGAAGAATGCAATAAGATGTATGACAAACAGAAATGAGATTTGCTGCATGATATTCAAATAAACTCACCTAAATGGTCCATACAACTCTGACGGGCGAATTCTGAAAAAAAAATACAAAACAAATGAACTACATATTATATAGCGTAGAAACATTCTAATCGCGATGCCGATCAAAAGATTAAAATGGTCATGAAACGCTTCAACTGGATCTAGATTAAATTCATTCCGTTCCAGCGTACCCCTCATTTCAAGAACGCTGTTGGTAAAGAATCACGTCCACACTAAGTCCAAAGAAAACAAATGGTAAAAAACTGGAGCCCGTCTATTTGCATTATCATACAAAATTCAACCACTTTAAGGCTCCGTCCACACGTATAAGGAGATTTTCGAAAACGGAGAATTTTTTATCCGTTTGCACCTCCCGTCCACACGTAAACGGCGTTTTCGGTCACAAAGACGGAGGTTTTTGAAAACGCTCTCTCCAGACAGTAAATTTTTAAAAACGGAGATTTATCGTATTCGTGTGGACCGTCGAAAACGAAGGTTTTGGAATACGATGACGTCAAAGTTAGGTTCCAGAGCACTCGGCCACAAATTAGCATAAACATGGCGGCGATCAACCGCCATTAAAAGATGGCGCCAAACTCTTTGATTTTCGCGGCTTATGCTTATCACAGGGCGCATGCACTCGTAACCTGCGCATGCTCAATATGTGAAGTCTAGCGTATTAGAATCGTTTTTGCGTATACCTGTGGACGTGCAAATACGATTTCAATACGGTCCGCGTGGACACGGATTTTTTCAAATACGGAGAAAAAATCTCCGTTTTCGAAAATATGCGGATACGTGTGGACGGGGCCTAAGATTTACTTTGTCACTTGAATTTTATTAATTGTCCTTACTGTGTTACTCCGTACGCCACTGCAGCCAGGCAAAGAAGAAACGTGCCAAGCAGCAGGATCATGAAAAAATAATTTGATCTCCCGGCACGGTAGGCCTTCTCCTGAGTCCCACAGTTATAAACCACAGTCGCCTGTGAAAGAAAAATGGAAGCAGGTTCTTGACTTCTCCAGGAGCCCATTACCACTTCTCCTGATCATTGAGGGATTTTTTCTAGAGTTTCGAAAGTAATTAGGTCGTGTCTGTTTTTCAAACCGTCACTTTTCAAGTGGGTTGGTTTAAAACTAAAAAAATAAGCCAATCCAGTCAACTAGAGATAAACCAAAACTAACCGTGAATCGCCTGCGCATGTTCGCAGGCGCCTGCTTCATGTTACACGTTTTTTTCTTCGAGGTTTGATTGGTTCACTGGATGGTTTGTGATTGGCCAAAGTGAGTACTTTGGTTTTGGCTTTGCGACACTTAGACCAGTTGAAACCACTGTCCACTGTCCAAGAAACGTCCAAGTAATCGGTATAGCAGTCATTTGACTTCTTTATCTTCAAATTGTGATTGAGTGTATTACCGTTTTTGCAAGAGATACCGGCAGTTTTTACCTTTTTGGCGTAGAAAGTAATTGGAAGTTTGATGATCGCCATTAGAGGCAGAAATGGGCTGTACCATGTTCCAATCCTGAAATGAGTAACGACAGAAGTTAATTGTATGGCGAAGCGAGGCCAAGATACGGTGATGATATGGGGATCCAGTCTTAAATCCAACGCCCAACCAGGCTATGATCCCAGTCGATCGAACTGAAAAGATTATATATATAAATAGGTGGAGGTTCCTTGCGCCCCCTCCACTAGCGGCTTTTTCGCAGTTTTGAGAGCGATCTTAAACCTTAAAGTTCTTTTTAATATTCCGTTCACTTTTGGTTTATACGACCGTGGAATCTGATTCAATTTGTTTACACGTCAAGCTGGTATTAATACCTTGTCTCATGCACAATCACACAAAAATGAAGAAATGGCGATTATGGAGTGTTTAGGTCAATTCTTTGCTTAATAACTTTACCCGTACAAAAATGCTCCAGCAAAATTGCGAAGAAGATATCAAATGAAAATTTAGTAGGGAGAGCAAACCATAATAGTTGGTTTCATTTTTTTTTTTTCAGGAGATGGCTTGGGATTTGGAAAAAATTGCCAATTTTTTTAAATTTTCAATCCACTTTCATCCTCGCCGTCCGTAACACCAGACGTCAGTGCAGTAATATGGTCTTGGGTAACAAAACTAAACCATTAGTTCTGGTTTTCCCCTGCGTTAAGACAAGTTTTAGCTTTTTAAAGTGATGCTATAATGGTGCACATACCATATCAGTGATTGACCATAAACAAGTTCAAGCACGTTATTTGGAAGATTGAACTCGGGGCGACCAACTTTCCTTCCCAAGTCGCATCCAAAACTGGCGTAGTCCGCAAAATACCTGTCAAAATTTAAATAACCGGTGATAAGTGACCACGAAACGGACCTGAAGGGCTAAAATTAAAATATCAAAAAGGCAGACTTTGCATTTTAATTTTCAAAGAAGGAAAATATCAGCAGGAAAATGACATTGTTACCTTCGAGGCGTTTGGACAGCAACAATAACCAAAATTGTGACGAAGAAGTCAGTCCATATCAATTTGTACATTTCCGCACCTATGGCATTCTCCCAGCACTGAAAGACAAAAATTGAGATCAAACGCTAAAGGACCCACGTTCACACTTGAAAATGCGGTTTAGGTCAGCTTAACGCGATTAACTTACTGTGAGACTCAAATAAACATTGCTGTCGGAGATTGCGCATTACGGACTGGAAATAAATGTAGCTTCTACACATAATTTTAACAACCAATAGGAGCGGGTTAGTACGAAAATAAGGATGTCTGACTTACCAACATACAGGCCTTGTTAATCCGATTGTACAAGGAAACGAGCAACACTGCAACTGAAGCCAGCTTCAGAAGCACTGTTCTGAAAATTTAAGAAGAGAAGATTAAAGTGCATATGAAGCGAAAAATGTTCTTGCATATTAAGAAAATATAATATTGTTTGAAATGCACTATTCCAAAGTTTGAAATGTCTAGTGTAAACATTGACGATTCTACGAAAGCACAAAGTTGTGCTATCTTGCCTTCAAAAATGTCCAGGGGACTGGGTCGAGTTAGCTGCGTTGTGACGTAGTGTTGTGGACAAGCGCTTCTCATTGTTTTCGTTGTTCTCACTAAATTCTCTTACGTCACGTGGTATTTTGACCGCGCGATTCGAAGGACATTTTTTTGGGGGGAAAATAGCGCAACTTCCATCGCTTATAAAATCCTCCGTTTTAAAGATGTGAAGTTTAGAAAATAATACTTGTTAACATAAATTTATTGACCATATTTCCTTTGCTTGTTACGACACGTGTTGTGTAATATACCTGGTCAAGTCCACGTTCACTCGGACTCTTGGGTTCCAGTCCTCCAAGCGAGAACAGAAGAAAAAGATACTGGGAACAATGAATCCTAATATGGACAGTGTGATTGGTGAAGCGTAGCTTTGCAAAAGCTGAATTAAATCCGTCTTCATCGAGGACTTAAGATCTGGATTATCTTGCGAAGTCTGTATCAGGAAAAAAAAAATGTTAAAATACTTTACATACATTGGTTTACACCGTCATGGGAATTCAGAAAAAAACTGGGGTTAACTTCTTCCCTCGCGTGTGGTCTTAACCAAGAGATATTGAGTGGTTCTCAGTTGAATGGCTTAAAACCAAAACCAAAGTAACACCTCTAGCCAATCACAATGGACGCACACAATCCAATGGACCAATCAAAAGTAGAAGTAGATATATGCAGCCGACGCCAAGCGCGGGAAAACTTGAGTGAACGCGCAGGATAGGTTTTAGGATGATTGGCTTTAATTCTGATTGGATGAGAAACCGGGCGCGCGAGATTTTTATGCAAGACACTAGGTATAGTAAAGCAAATCCCAAAGCAAATTCAAATTAATTGACATTGTCAGTGAAAACTGCTCATAACGTAACAACAATTTCAAAAACTTAAATTATTTGACTATAGACCCTTTTCGTAAATAGCTGCCAATTATAAATTCTTTTGTAAATATTAAAATGAGCCTGACTAACCTTGTTTTTGAGTTGATAATTCAAAAGAATTTTTACTCCCAAACGAGTTTAGTGAGGCTAATTTGAATGCATACAAAAGAATTTTAAATTGGAAGCCATTTATGAAAAGGGTCTATAGTATATCTGGAATAAACTGACAAACAACCCAATACAAGCCAAACCACAACGAGCGTTTCTTCTGTGAATAATAGGCGTGTTCTTTAGCCACGGTCACATCAAAAAAAGTTTAAACTTTCATGTTAATGACCTTAAAGTATTTTACTGTTTCTTACCTTAATGGAGAGCTGTGAGGCCATAAAAATAAGGTAAGCCGACACACCAGAGAGGCCAAGTACAATCAGATTAACGACGATTCTTATTGCGTACAGTTTGTAGATTTGCTTATTTGTTCTTTTGGCCAAAGTTGCAAGTCTGAAGTCTTCTTCGAGATCCGCCTAGAAAAAATTTATATGAGCATGAAAATACAGTATTCAATACAGCTGAAACTTCCTTTGAGGGAAACTACGGCCCTTCCTCAGCGCAGCCGGGATTGGCCTGAAACAATCCAGATTAAGACAAACTTAACTTATATTTTTTTTAATATGGACTATTATTGCAAGCAGTTAGTTCACGTGGCCGAAGCTGATGCCACAGAGACTAAAATTCATATCACAAGTAATTGTGTTAACTGTCCTTACATTTCTAGCCCAACAATTCAAAGAAACTATTGTAATAAAACTTATATGGTAATTGCTCTTTTTGCACGAAAAGCTGGCCTCACTTTATGCTTGGTTCGAATTAAAAGTGATACAAATTGGGTGAATGGTTATCTTTTACACAGATGTCAAAGGTAACGACGTCATTTTAAAACGCCTTTGATCGGGAATTGACGCACGTCAGGACGCGAGTCAAAGTCATTTTTCATTAACGCTTTGTCATACTTTTGATTAATGTCAAATGCGTCCTATCTTTGACCAAAATCATAGGCGGTCTTGGCAAGGACGACTTTTACCACCTTTGAAAAAGCTCAAACATTGTTAATATGGGTAAAAAGCCCGCTTTTCGTGTAGCACAATAGACAAGCTACACGCTTAACCTCGATTTCTGTGACAATCCTCATTGTCAGTAGTTTTCCCGCGTCTTCGTCCTCAATGCACATATCCCAGCCGCCAAACACTTTATTCGCATACGTGTGGGAATATTTACTGCCCTCCTTTACATAACTCTCCTCAAATATTTGTGACGCACTGAAACGAAAAAAAATTTCAATTTCACTTAACATGCAATAAAATGGGCCAACAAAACAGAGCTTTCAAAAGGCGCAAAACATTTTCGTACAATTGTAGAACTGAAAATACACGTGCGAAAGCGAGAAAAGAAAATCACCGAATTAAAAAAGGGTTTTTAACTGAGCAATACACCTTACTCCAAAATGGCTACCATCTTGGTTATTCTTGTGTTGGTATTCAAATTAGCCCTTCTTGCCTCGTTTTTATGCTCAAAAATCAAAAGAATATTTTATCTTGAACGAGGCAACAAGGGCCAATTTGTATGTGCATAAATCAGCGGCCATTTTGTCGAATTGCAAAGCAATTCGACGTTAAGCAAACTCTAAGTTTTAATTTAATTTAATTTTGAGTCGTCACGGCTCTTACCTCCATAAGATGGAGAGTAGAATTACCAGAAAGCAGAAACAGCCCACCATAAAATACGCCAGCGGCATGTTGTAGTAAGACTTTTCACCACTCATTACCAGAACTTTGTCAGAGTAACTTCCATAAAACATGAAAGTCGTATTTATCCAGCCCTACAATGGAGAACAATGCGAGATTTCTTACATCTTGCATCTGTTAACATTGACTATTATACTATCCATGGATACTCTCATCATGAAACTTTCGAATTCTTGTAAACCCTTGACTGTTCATGTTATTTAAATATAACAGAACGGACTCCAACATGCCTAACAGATTTGTCTGATTTTTTTTCTTGGATCTCTCAGTGTCTTTTCCCACCGAACAGCAACAATATGTAGGCCAAATTACTTGGTTAAATGGGGCAGAACTGGGGTGGCGTGTGGTCGATAAATGACCGATATTACATGGGAGCAGTAATACTTCTATCACAAGAAGTACGTAAACTAAAATTGATGCGCCGATGTGGTAAGCCATCTTGGTTTTACAGAATGATCAGTTATCTCTCCTGCGCCCATGGTCACGAAGCGATTCCTCGAAGTGTTCCAAACCGACGCATTACTAGCTGTAAAATGCGTTTCGTTCACCATTTGTTGAATAATAAAACAATCATCCAGTTCAATCTTGCGGAATATCGTCTGACTTAAGCCAACTCGGCCTACAGCCTGACTAAGTACCAGGCGATATTCCGCGCGATTTCCCAGGATAATTGTTAAATATGCCGCACTTTCTCGACCAATCAGAAGCAAAACCAAAACCAATCGTGACCTGCCCGCGCACGTTTTCCCGCGCTTCGCGTCGGCTACGTGTATTTGCTTTGCGATTTGATTGGTTCACTGCCCTGTCGATGTCTTTCAAATGTGATATCCCAGAATTATTACTTTGGTTTTGATTTTACGACATACAATTCAAAAAATATATTTATAAAAGCCAACTCACGATGCCAGAAAAGAAATCTGTGAGAAGTTGAGCAAAAGGCTTGTTCGTGTAAAGGGAGTAATTATGCGGTTTCACCAGATGGCACTTTTGATCACTTTCTCCTTCTTCGGTTGCGTTAGACGGGACGTCTCTTCTCCTTCTTACGAGAGGAGATGCCGTTAACGTAGTCGGAACGATGGCCGAAGAACTGGACACATTCATAGTCATGTTGGAGACGTTTTGAGGTGACTCGCTTAAAGGCAGTTCTTTTCCTGTGCTGATGGCTTGTGGAATGATCACAAAGCATAGGGTCAGAACGAAGATATAGATATTCAGCTGAAGTAACCACTTGAGAAACGTAAAATAGGAAAGAACTCCATTCCCGAATGACCCTGCCAAACAGAACAACAACAACATATGAATTATCAAGCCAGCCTAGTCATCTTAAAAATGAACACGACCGAGACATCCGGCTCGCCCGTACCCAGACCTCCGCCGTTTCAGAGCATGCCCACACCACCGGACACTGCCCACTTTGGGACGAGGTTAAGTTTATTGATCGTGATCAACATTGGTACACTCGCAGGGTCAAAAAGGCTGTTCACATAAGACTTAATCCTAACAACATCAACAGGGATAGTGGAATCGAGATTCCTGAAGCTTGGATGCCCACGATCAAGAAACACAAGAACGAGAGAACTGCACAACGGCGAACCGCCGAGGGAACAACTAACTGGTCTAGGATCAGCGAGGATCGAAACACACCAATCACAGCTCTTGAAAACCAACCAATCACAGCGGAGCACCGTGCTTTATAAAGCTACACGTAACCAGTCGACCTTATCGCCTGATGAAGGCTACATCACAAGTGACTACATCGTGAGACAAACGATAACTCCTTAATTACTAAACAAGAGTATATGATGAAATGGGTCTGGGATTTGGGCGATAGATAAGTTGGACATGGGATGTGGGCAAAATTTGAGCTGCGGGGAAATGAGATTTCAATATCACCCTTTCAACCCTAAGACCATCTATAAACACTTAAAGATATTGACAGTAGCCTTTCTGTTCTAATCTCCCCACTGGTCACAAAAAGTTCTCCTTATTCCAGTAGGGAGAATTTGTAACCACCTGAACATCTCACCCCTGCTAACCTTCTATTTCCTTGAAGTGGTCTCTCCATAGCTCATACGAGTTCAAGAATTCTTTGCTTGTCTCGTAACATCTTTTGAACATCTGAAACCAACGAGATTTTGTTTAACATAATTTTGAATGCAGTTGCAGCACTGAGCACTAGCCTGTAGGAAGCTGTCTCCCGTTTATTAGCCGAATGCAGTGACTGTCTTTTGGAAAACTCGCAATCTAATTGGCTACACAGGCACCGATTAAGCCTTCCGCTGCGCGCGCTGCATTGTGGCCGGCGCGATGCTCGAAAATTACTTGCAAAATCATCCATTAACTAGTTTCATCGGGTTCATCGATATTTAACGGTCAATGGTTTATGCTGAAACAATTAGACGGTTTTCTATCGGTTTCTATCGGTTTTGATAGTTGGCTCGGGGACAAACTCATATTCAAGATATTTTAGCGAAACTGACTGGCATTGCAATTCGATACATCTCCTCTCTATTAACTAAATACCCATCTGATAATTTATACTTGTCTTTTGACTCTCCTTTAATGTAAGAACCTTAATTTATTACAACGTCAAGGCTGAAAAAGGACACGAAAATTTGAGAGCATCCTACCAAGTTGATAATTCTTCCTCGGTCTTATAGATTTTACTGCTACTTCAAAAAACTCCCGTGTGCATGCGCGAAAAAAGGCGTGCGTGAGCATAATAAAATGTTTTTCGATTCTCCATAGAAACTGTTTTCGTCTACTCTTTTATTCTCGTGTAAAAAGCCTTGAAAATAAATAAAATGCATTATTAACTTAAAAATGCAATCAAAGCGTCGCAGTTTAATAACAGGCACTCACCATTGCGATATGAAGGCGCACAGCAGTGAAAGAAGACAGACCATGAGTACTTGTGGCTGAAGAACTCCTACAGAACCAAGGCACAAAGCAGACAAGCAAACATTAATCAACAGACTGTTTAACTGAACAATATTTTCTAATCAATCTGCTGTTGATACCAATAACATTAAACCAACTTCAGTGGAACGCATTTTTAAAAGGCTTCTAAGCAAGATTTTTCAATAGAATCCACATTTAATTGAATTCCATACGCGAGCATTTCAGTAAATAGCCTTCAGCATCGCAATAATACCAAACAACTCAATATTCATTTAAAGAATATTTCATGTTTGTAGCAAATATTGTATATTATAAATTAGTCCAGTTACCGTCTCTTTCTCAGCTTTATAAGTCGTACAGACAAAGGCTCCGTTTGATCAAATTTCTTTTTTGTTGTCCTGCTTTTAGTCTCATCTAAATCGCCTTCGTCAGAATCCTCGCTATTTACAGCTTCGTAATCGTTCGCTCTCGATCGGTCACTGTTTTTCATTTTCTTTCTAGCTCGTCGCTTCCACGATGATAGCTGACGACTGGGGAGATTTTTCAGAATGGTGGACCTCTTAGAATTGAGGTTCCCTTCATCTGGTAAAGTGAAAAAAGTCTCCCGTTGGTTACTATATACAGAAATGCATTTGAAACAAAATTCAATGCTTACTAGAGTGAATGGTAATATTTTAAAAGCATATATCGATAAAATCAGCAGATTTCTAAGCAACGAGACTGTTGCTCAGAGCATTAAACAAAATAATTGTATAAAATTTTTTAAAAGATTCAGAGCGAACTGAAAGACAGGATTTCTGTCAAGAAAATGATCTATTAACAAAGACGTTTTCTGTTAAATGGTGACTTCCAGACATTTTGAAATATTACTGGCACATGGCCACAAGCCAGCAAGAATGGCACTTAATTCATTAATTTTATGACACAATATACGTCACAGTTGAAATATGTATTTTCGATGAACCTGTTTGCGGGAACAAGCTTACGACAAAATATAATTTATTTTTCGAATTCAGGCAGACTTTCCACCAAAGCCGTAGGTACACTGAAATCCCTTCTGAAGGCCCAGAAAAATTTAGTTTGGGGCCGGTTCAAATTTTGATATATAGGTGCTAATCCCTTTCGATGATATCACCACTGGTAGCAGTTTAGTGAATATAACTTATAAGGTTGATCAATTAGCGCATTTCATTATAACTGGACACAAATTTCCATAAAGTGTGTTGTATCGCTTTGCATTTTTGATCGTCATTTTTATTTTGAATCGGCCTTCTGACTCCCCAAAACACAGCCAGACTCGTAAAGATATACAGCGCTATCAAATGGCAAGGTAATTTTGTGGTCTAAATACGAGCATTCTAATTGGTTCTTTCTTGGTCGGGATTTTGCCATACGAACCGTTTCCATGGAAACGATTTGCAAGAGCCATACAATACACTTTATTCCCAAATGGCCACTGATTTATGCACATACAAATTGGCCCTTGTTGGCTCGTTCAAGATAAAATATTCTCTTGATTATTGAGCTAAAAAACGAGACAACAAGGGCTAACTTGAATACCAACAAAAGAATATTAAGATGGTAGCCATTTTGGAATAAGGTGTATAAACTACTTAAGCCTAGTTCCCACTAGCGACATAAGGGCCATAATCATAAACATAAACATGAACATAAGCTTGGTATACCAAGCTGAACGCCATCTTGAAATGAATCGACCCGATAGTACTGGTAGTAATTGGCCAACACACAATAAGCCCGTTGCGTCATTATGTTTATGATTAGGTCGTTATGATTTTCGCGTTCCCACTACGAATAAAAACAACAGAGTAATAGTCACAGACATAATCATAATAATCAGAAAATGATCGACCATTTTCTTATGATTATGATTATTTCGATCATAAGGGCGCTTAAGATTATGTTTCTGGACGTTCCCACTAAGACATAAGCGACATAACAGCGTTATGTTCGTGCTGATGATTATGATTTTGATCCTTATGTCGCTAGTGGGAGCTAAGCACTAGCCCAGCTTTCTCGAGCCACACTGGGCTATTGCCACGACCTAAGACCAACATGCTCCTATACGGAACTCGTGCTCGGCAGGTGAGAGGTCAGTGTAAAGTTACTGGACTCCAATGAGCTCAAAAAAAATACACGTGATTGGTGTCCAGAAGGAGAAAGGGCCGTGACCAAGTTCCCATTATTATATTTGATTAAAAACCGCCCTACCAATCGGCTACAATATAACTTGTTACAACCAAATTGAACTAAAGGGTAATCAGTAGTTTGGTTATACAATATTATTGTGGAATCTTGAATACTAAGTCACGAGGTGCCCATGCAACAAGTGAAAGTTGCCGCTGAAAATTTATTCGGTTTATCCGCGTTTGCTCGCTTATTCTGACACTTGAAAAAGATCTCTCAAAGTTATTTGCTTGTTTATTTGCTTAAATCGCACGGCTCTTGAACAAATTGCTCTCACCCGTAAATGAAAAACCGGTTCACTTTTTGTAGCGAATTTGTTGTATCCGTCGAATTGAAATTTATAGACGTTTCCAACTCAAATTCAAATAGCCAAGGAGAGAGCTATCTAAAAACTAAAATTCACATTTACGACAAGCGGGCAGTTGAGTTTACAAGATTTGGCAAATATTATGATCGGGAAAATTGCTTTCCCATGCCTATTATCAACAACCATCGAGGTGTGAAACTGAACAAGCATCGCTTTTTTGTCACAGTGATAATAATTCCGGTCAACAGGTTTTGCTTTGCCGGTTTTCTAGAATTTTTTTTAGTTATGATTATAAATTGGTATTAAACAGGACTTCGTGTCGTCCAATTCTGACTGTAATCATACTCGTGATTAATCAAATCGGACTCCCACTACGCAGTCGTCCGATTTTGTTAACCACTCTTTACGATTACAGACCGAATTGGACTCCACTACGTCCTATTACCATTACATATCCATCTATAAGAGAGGAGTGGGCTAACAGTAACGCTCTGTCGAGTACCATGTTGTCAGCTCGTATTGTAAAACGACATCAACAAAAAGGTGATTATAGCATTTTACTTACCGCAATCGACCACTAATTGCGTTTCGGAGCAGTCTGAAAATGTACTGCTCATTTCCTGTTGAGGTTCGTCCATTTCTGTGTTTATCTCTCAGCAATATAAAACGGCTTCATTTGACGACACTTCCCGTCTTTCAAGCGACAAATCAAAGCAAAAAAAATCATTAATTCATCGTTTAAAGCTTCGAAAGGCTTCTCACTGAAATATGCACATATCCAGCTACACGTTGAACAAACAGATACGGGGAATACATTCAGTTGGATTAAAAGGCTTTCTTACGGGGTTTTCGCATCAGTGATTGCACAGTATGTACTACGATGAAATTTTCCATATCCATTGTTTTACATTTTCGTTAACAGTACGACTTTTTAAGGTATCTTGCCATTAATTCTCCATGTTCCATGGCTTGGTTGATACTTTCGATACTCCGATACTTTCACGTTATAAAGTATTAAGACTCTACCAATACAAATTCACTCCCTGGATTAACCTCTGTAAATAAAGTAATTAAAAAACTGTCACTTGTCAAAATTTAAATTCGATATTTCCATATCTCCCATAATACACCTTGTTTGCTCCCCCCCCCCCCCCCCCCCCTCCAAAAAAAAATTGCATAACCTTTGTTTCCCATTTCTTCTGGGTCTTACAGACATCCCGAGAGAAACTGAAGACAATGCTTATGCAAAATTTGGGGGATAAAAAGAGGTAATTATGGGAGATGTGGAACGGCAAATTCGCATGAAAATACTGAACTAAAAATTTTTCGGAGTGAGGCTGTTGCAAAGAGTTTCTTGTTGATTTTTAAGAATCCTCTGGTGAAATAAAACCTATCAATTTTCACACCAGATTTGCATCAAAACATAGAAAGTAATTCACTGACTCGTCCCTAGTTGTCTCTTATGAGAAAAAACAACAGGCGCGGGGGATGATGAGAAAGAGGCAGAAAAGTTAGAGTCTCCCGCCTTTCCTCGTTCCCATCATCCATCGCGTCTTGCTATTTTCTCATAGGAGACGACTGGGGTCGAGTCAGAAGTAATTCGTAGTTTCTTCCCAGAGATGCGTGTATTTTGGTACTGTAAAATGATATCTAACGAAGTCCGCGATATTTTGGACGGAATGCGTTAGGGAATACTTTTACCAAATGAACCGCGCGCGTTCAAGAGCTGCTCCTGAGTTTAGCTTTTAAATATTAGACCAAGAGAGTTTATAAATGAACCCATTATGTTCAGTGGATAGCTGTCAGAAAAGCTCGGCTCTAGATGCTTCTCGTAAGAGAGATCGACGTTAACAATTTCGCCCTTTCATGGAACACTGATTTCTGCTTGAAGCACGGGCCACAAAGAGAGCTGTGTGCGAGTGTGCAACAGATACTCAGTACCTTCTGGGACTGCTTTACTCCTCCTGCTCCTGATCTCAGTGGCACCAGAGCAACACCACAAGACCGATATATACATTCCCAGCATGCATTAGTGACAAAATCGGCCGGTAAAGCGTTTTTTCGTCTCTGGGAGGCAAACTTCTGACGACAACCACGAACAATTAAAACTGCAAAGCTGGCACTACGGCAAAGGGGTACTTTTAATGGGCCAATGTTTCGACTCTGGTAGAACTGGTCTTCCTCAGGGCCAATGCTGCAATGAAAGAAATAACGGTTCGTTGCAGTGACGTCTGGTACGAGCATCTCTACAAACAGACCTGCTGAGTATTACTCTGCGTTGTGTGGTTTACTGTATTCAAAGGTTTCTGTTTCATGGCATTTTAGAAAAATTTAAAAAGCTAAACCTTGCTTTCGCTCAAAGGAAAACAAAAAATAATGGTTTAGTTATGTTACCGAAGACTATATATATTACTGCACTGAAACCGTCTACTGACGCTGTCTTTTTATCGATGGCGAGGATGGGAGTGGATTGAACATTGAAAAAAAATTGCAATTTTTTTCCAATTCTCAAGCCATCTCATGACAAAGTAGTACATTTAGAGTTTCTTGCCTTAAAGGAACAGAAAAGAGAAGCTGAAAGGAAGGAATATACTGCCAAATATTAAATGCCAGAACAACGAGAATCAAACACAGATAAAGACACTGTAGCCATATTCAAGGAAAAACAGAAACAGAAACACCATGATAACTGTTGACGTCAAATTTGGCGGTCCAGCCCTCCTGTTTGCCCCTGTGTCAGCTGAAAATCAAAAACATCGCCGTAAGAGGATAACTTGTGGAAAAAAATAACAGAATTCATGCGCGAATTTATAGAGAAGCTCAAACAAGAGGCGCCTGCAAAGCTGCGGAATCATGTTATATTTAAAATGTTGTACGCTGATCCACACCTATATCTTCTCAGAAAATACGATCGAGTTGGGTCTTCTAAAGAACACTCGAGATCAATTTGTGCAAACGTAACTGGATCGTAAACGGATTGGAAATGACGATTTTGAAAAGTTTAAGCTAAATTTTTGAAAGTGCACGAACGATGTCGTAGCTCCTTTAAGCGATAGTTTTAGATTCCTACTCTCCGTTCATAAAGAAATGAACGGAGAGTAGGAATTAAAAAAAATCGCTTAAAACGCCTCAGATTGGTGAAATAACCAAGCCACAATCAAGGAACACACAAACGGAACAAGGTAAGCCTTTTTATTGACAATTTTCCCGTATAACTCCTCCATGAATCCTTTGTCGGAATTCCCATACCTGAAACCCTTATAATTTGAAGCCGTATTGTTTGTACGGTTCACGTACATTTGAGAGCCACCCTTTGTTTGTGTGATGTAAATGTGGTTTGGAACTTGAGACTTGATATTCAAGAGGCAAGATCGGTTGATTCTGTAAAGTGTTCGGGTTGGTTGTCGCAGTGCCCAATATAAACTTATTTAGCTGAAGCTTGTTTTGTTGTTTGTTGTGAAGTTTAGCCTGAAAAAAAAAACTGTTTAATAATCACACATGTAACTGGAAATGAAAAACTTTATTTTGTGCACTTGAAAATTCTACTGCAAAACAAAATGAAGTGTGACAAGTTAAAAAAATACAACACATGGAAAAATAGTCTGAAGTTCTAACAAATAAATATGTTAGGTTTCAAAAGATGTCTAATTTATACAACCAATATTTCACAGTGAAACTGCATTGCGGTCATCTTATTATTAACATGTCACCTCACACAATTATTACTGTTTTTTGCCCAAAGTAACTAACTCGTCCATTTTCTTTTTAGGAACCCCTTTTTCGGTGGTTTTGGGGGGTTGAATAAATGTAGGCCCACTGCATACATGTGCATAAATTTTAAATAAATATGTTGCTGTACATGTACATGGTAATGATATCTTGGCTTACAAATAAGGTGAGGTCTGCATATGAGCCCAGTGTCCCATCATGCCAGAGCTTATCCCAGTTACCCCCTCCCTCCCCCCTCCCGACCCCCCTGGATCTGTCACTGCTCAATCCAGATTCCATTGCACTAACCATCTCCAATATACATGTGTATACATGTATAATGCATCAGATGGGTTGATTGAAAGTTGTCAATATTAATAATACTTAGATACAATCTTGCTACATATTTGTGTGACAGACTATGCAGCACGTCAGTCGACTTGCACTTGCTGTACGACCTATAATGACATCTGTTCAGGGGGGAGATGCCCTGTGTCACCCATACTCCTAAGGCTCACTCTTCCATTAGGCTTGATCATTAACCATGTGATTCCACAGTGACCTATGCTCATGCGAAGCCAGCCTTCTGGTGGAAACTGAAGTACCCTATAAACACCGCACAAAACATGAATCCTTATTCAGTACTGCTCTGTGATTGGGGAAGTGGGTAGCCTTTGAGTGCAGGATTGCCTGTTATTTGTTGTTAGTGTTACATGTTGGGTCACTATGAACTGTCGAAAGATAATGATATAATAAATGAAAAGATATTTGCAGTGTGAAAGTAATATAAACAATTGCATTTCTTAGCCTGAAAACATTTTAAGGCTACAACAGGAATCAAACCCATAACCTCTAGATCTGCAATACAGGTGCAACAATCTAACAAATTAGCAGTTCAATAGCAGGTTCTAATATCCTGCAGATTGAGTGGATGACGTAATAAAAAAATTTCATGTCATTATACAACTATACAGTCAGAGAGGTCAAGTTCCATTCCATTTATCGTGTCTCCGTTGTTAACGCTCGCCTGGTATCTTTTGTCACACTCTTCATTGTACATGTATTTTCCCTCCCCCATTCCTTCCCAAGGAGTCTAAAAATAATATCTAGACGAATTTCATGACCCAAACATGTGTTTTGAATTGTCTCATCCGCTTTGTAATGTACAGTGTATCTTTTGGCAAATAATCTAGAAGCTTGATTTTTGCAATCAAAGCAAGTCATTGTACAAAACCTCACCTGCATACAAAGTATCTAATGACATTTGCATGGCACACATAGATTTCCACACTGTCTCCTACTTGATCGGCATCTGCTCTGTGGATATATTTTCTGAACGCAGCTTCAATGCGAGGGCCATCTTGAAAAAACTGCTACATAATGTCAAGGATAAAGCCAAATGTTGGTCAATCCTTAAAACAATTCCAATTTTCAATGCCTACTTATTCACCCCTGTAATAGTGAATACTCTATTGTAAGGGCTGCAGATATTTCTCCCTTTGAAAGGAAATGCGACTAAGTCACCATTTTGATCGGACAAATCAATAGTGGTGTTGGATGCCACATTACAGAATTCTTCAACAAAGCAATGCCAACACAAAACATTAGCGTTTGAATTGGAAGGCATTAAAAAACTGCCTGACAACAGTTGGGATTTAAGGTGGCTGAACACAGTATTGGAAGATTAGGGTAAATGTACCTGTACTTCATCATGATCTCACATTTAAAATTAATGCTAGCAGCTGATGAGCCCATATCATACAATAGCACCGAAGTCTATTTCTGAAGTTGTTTTTTTTTAAGTGGCCGTTTCCATGGCAACAGATGAGCTCTAATGGAGCCTTAAAAATCTACATGTAGTTTATTCCATTTTGTGGAAAATACACTCATTAGATTTTCACTTAAAATTGCCCATATGTTAATGGCACTGTGGTATCTCTAAGGCAGGAACTCTATGCGATTCTGACAGACAGCTTTTTATTTATTTACAAAAATTCTGTTCTACTTAATTCTAAGTGTACTGCTGATTTCCTCTGTCAGATTTTCATTTTTATGCTTCAGGTGTTTGAGTTGTAATATTGTCTGAAGGCATGCCAAAAATCATCAATTTCTAATGGGACATTAATCAGACATTGTTCAGTTGTTGAATTCTCAAGTAATCTTGCATGTATAATGAGGTGGTGGTGGGGGTAGGGGGGGGGGGGGGTGGGTGTTCAGTGTCATTGTCATCAAATCCTTCTCTATCTCCCCTTGGGCAAAATGGCAGAAAATCAAATCTCTCCATCAATCTATGACACAAAAAATATTACCTGCCTCATCCCAATATCTTAATTATTGCAACTCCTGTAATTCTGTCCCCATTCTTTACCTTAGTCTTTTTCTTGACCTTTAATGGAGGCTTACAGTGTACAATATATTAGTGTGCGACAAATGAAACTGCAGACCTGCTGACTTGCAGAATTTTTTATATGAATATTGTGTTACCATTAGCATTGCTGATAGCTAACTGTAAACAGCTGGCTTACCAAAGTACATGTAATGTTCAGGCTAACCAGAGTGCTATGCACGCTAACCGGATGAGAACTATTCAGGTCTGCAGTCTGCATTATTTTGTTGTGCACCAACATAACCTGCATCTTGTAAAAACTTTATGGCTTGCACTATTTTATGTACATGTTACACTGACCTTTTTATCTGGTTTAAAGTTTGAAGAAGCTGAAGAGGGATCAGGAACAACTGGTGCCCCTTCCCTTAACATACAACACGTCTCCCTTGGCACATCTGGTAGATAGGTCGCTATGATATCTGCTGTTTCAGCAGCCCGTATTAAGGTGGAGCAAACTAGTTTGGTGTACTTGAGGTCTAAATCTTTGAGTCTTTGACCGGTAGTGTTTGCCTGCAGTCTGTATCCAAAGAAAAACATGTTTCGATTTAGAATGCTAACAGTCTCAGTCTACAGTTAATTTCATCCAAATGCTGGTGGCCAGCTAAGGAAACCGGGATAAGCTCCGGCGGTATGGGCCACTGGGCTTGACGCAGACGTTGCCTGCCTGCTGGTGGCCAGCAGAAATGCCACTAGCCACCTTCACAGGATTTTTCCCTGAAAAGTGGGACTGAAGAAATAAGAGGGATACCATCTATTTCAGCTACCTTAAATGTCAGCAGTTTTGTTGACCTAACCAACACCTCCAATGGGTAAGGTCGAGAAGATGGCTGACATTTCAGATTGGAGGGGTAGCTTTTTAATTCATTTACACTACGAGGATACAACTGGGTATAACTTTAACAGTTACTTTTAATTTTGTAGGTTTTGGTTTTAAAATCCTACACAGGAGGAGAAACTTCACAACTGTGAAATATTCTTAAGAGAATTGGTCCTTTTAATCAACAGCCATCAAATCTCAGCCAGCACTTTCACTTTCAATGGCGAGGGCCGCTTGACTGACAGGATGCAAGTGGATTGAAATTTGAAAAAAACTAGCCAGTTCTTTTTAATTTGGGTTATTCCAGAAAAAATCCCCCCCCCCCCCCCCCGACGGATGGGGTCATTTTTTTAACACCCCCTCTAACCTGGATTTCCTGAAGCACAAGACCCGCCCTCCTGTCTGGATTTCCAAGACAATAGACCCTGGTTGAATATACTATACAAAACTCTTTTTCCCTACCTTCCCAGTTCAGTCAACCGTTTATCGTCAGCATTTTTAGCTGCTTCGTAATATTGTCCATGTCTAATGAACACAAGATGCCGCACAGCTGTAGGCCTTATCTCCTTCGATTCTTCCTCAATCCGACCATCGTCCTTCGTTTTAGGCTTCTTTCTACCTTTGTCACACATATCCCAGTTCGGATCCCATCGTAGACCAGAGGGTTTATAAAGAAGTCGATCTTCAAATTCTTCTGGAAAGTTTTGGAAGTCGAGAGTAGTGCCGGCGCTAGCACGTGCGGGGTTTCGTGTGCTCTTGAAGATGACATATGCTCCCGAAAATGTCACTGCTGCAGAAGCAACTACTGCGAATCTCGAAAGTCTACGTATAGCTGCCATTTTTGGGGAGAATCCGAATGAAAATCTGATAAACCTGTCCACTGACAACTCAGAGACGAAATCTGAAAACTTTAATATTGTATATGAGCGGCAAGCTGAAAAAAGACTAGGCACCAGTCCATACATCCATTGTGGAAAGACCCGGGGTAAGAAACGCCTGACGGTTTTCGCTTGTTCTCTGTTGCTGGTACAAGAGCCACTTAATCGACATGGCAAATACAAGGACGGAAAATGCATTGCCAAGGACGGAACGTTTACCTGTAGAGAGCAGAGACCTTCTGCTACCGCCACTAGAAGAGTTGGTTCAAGGTACGTCCTTAAATTTTGATACGATCGGTAATGTATTGGTCGATTTGTTGTCGTGTAAAATAGCTTATTAACAAGAAGCTTAATTTATTTATTAGATGGAGAACTTACGGCAATTAGTATGCATTGAAAGGCTAATTGACTTCTTTTCACGTACTGCACAATCTCTCGTGAGTTTGTTGTGTAGCCTTCTCTCTAACTCCCCTTTGTTCATGCTATGTAGATTTGCTGTCAACAACCTGCATTTTCTATTAGTGTTCCAGGATGGCTTGTCCAAGAACTTTTCAAATGTCAAGGTTGAAGTGGCTGATTGTCCTGATTTGAGGGAGAGGCCATGGACACTTGCTGCCCCTGGTATGTAAATCTGAGATGCTGCCAACATCAAAATTTATTTTTTAAAACAATTTCCAATATAACACAATACATTTTACCATAGTAATTTTTATATTTTTATTTCATTCAACTATAAATAGGAATTTGTGGCAGACCTAGAATTGCTGATGTTGGCGGTCCACCATATCTCATTCCTCTTCCTAATCTTTCAAAGGTGCAAATCACTAGTTCTGACTTGTAATTATAAAATAATATTGTAAATTATTAAAGATTGTCAGTATTTATCCATCCATTGAATTTAATTTTCATAGTATTAAAAAGCATTGTGTGATTATCATTGATTGATCGATTGATTATCATTGATTGATGATTGATTGATTGATTGATTATCATTGATTGATTGCTTGATTGATTGATTGATTATCATTGATTGATTGATTGATTGATTGATTGATTGATTGGCAACTTTATTGTAATTTAGATTTTTAAAAAACATTTAAATATTTTCATTTATCAGAAATTTTATAATAACTTTGGATATTATTTGGCACTACAATTTGCAGTTGTACTGTTTTGATGATGTGACAAACAGTGTCAATCTTCCAAAAGGATTTGTTATTGGAGCAGGAGCTGGAAGCAGCAAATTTGCTGGAGTGAACTGTGAGGTAAATCATACTGTGGGTATATACTGAGCAATGCCTTACTATGAAGCTGTGAGAAATCCAGTCTGCCAAATCTGCCATTTTGTGTTAGGGATTAATGAATCACACTATATATTGTTTTAAACTGCATGCAACCCAAATGAGAAGAAGATATGGATCAGTGAGTTTCAACTTAACAAGCGCTATTGTAATAGCCATTCTTTGCATGCTCTCTGCATGCATAGCAGTCCTATGATGCATGGTCATTTTTTCAATTCATTGCAACTCAATATGCCCATTATGTGTAACTTTCTAAACAAAACAATAATACAAGTGGGTTCTATTTTAAATTCAAATTTGAAAACTTTCAGTTTTGTTACATTAATTTTGGATGCTGCACATGTGTTTCAGCTGATGGCAAACTTGGTCAACAATGCTGAGGAGAAGGGAGTGATTGCAACAAAGATTGCTAAAGTTAATGAAGAAGTAAGTTTCTATATGAGCATGTGCAGTTAGAACTGCCTTACGAGTGTCAACCACTTGTTAAGAAGTCCTTATGAGAATAAAATTTCATAATTTCAGATTAAGGCCTAGTTTATACGTCGAATTTAATTCAGACGAATTTAATTCAAATTAAATTCGTCGATCAGTCGACGATTAGTTGACGGTTGATTTAGACGTTGAATTAATAACACAAATTTAATTTTTTACTCGCGCCTTCATACCCGAGCTTTCAGCATTTTAGCCGCTTGGTATTAATAGACGCAATGAACAAAATTAAATTAGCCACTTTTTAGCCAATCATGGCTTCTTATTTTATATTTCAAAGCTCCTTTATGTAACGGTCATTTTGTATTTTTTGCATTCATTTTCTTTAAGCCCCCGTAGAAAGTTTGGTTTTCAAACCGAAATATCGGGCAAATATATTGTACTTGCTTTAATGTGATTTTATACACCTTATTCCAAAATGGCTACTGAAGAAGAGGTTTCTTGCTCGAGTGTGTTTATTGATTTGTCTGTTGTTGCAATCGTTTTCTTCGGCAATCGAACATTCCAATCCCTTCCAATCGAACACATACACTTTTTCCACAAATTATGCATCAATACTTTGTATTCCTCTGGCAAATTGTGCACGCGGACGGCAACTTTTTCCCCACAAAGACATTTCGAACGAAGAAAACATACGAAGCGTGAAAGGCGCGGGAAAAGTGAGATTGAAGGAACTGTTTGCGCATGCGACATGAACGAAACTTACCATGGGCTCAAAGGATATACATTATATATACATTTCAATAATGTATGCATTTAATTCAATGCGTCTGTTGTGCGACATCTAAATTGAAGACGCGCTATCGGAATTGTATCCGTCATAGCCAGACGGATACAACGTCTTGGACGAATTTAATTCATCAGACGAATGTAATTCGATTTATACGTCGCACAATCGTCGAATTTAATGACCAGCATATCCTAGAATGAAATTTGTCCGAATTAAATTTGATGATTGTGAGACGTATAAACAGGGCCTAAAATTGATACCTGTAAAACTCTCATGCAGTTCTTGCCCATGCTTAGCACTGTCACAGTATTTTCACATCATTTTAAAATGCTGAAATATGTTCCTGTATTATGGAAATCCAAAACTAATGGTGTAGTTTTGTTACCTAGGACTATATCACTACACTGAAACTGTTTATTGTCGTTTATCAGGATGGCAAGGATGGAAATGGATTGACATTTGACAAAAAAAAAACTTGAGTCTGACCTTATAATTTATTAAACGTATATGGTTCTGTTTCAGACTGGATCCTGTGTCCTACAAGATTACAACTGCAGAGAATTTGGTTTGTTAGGAAATTTTCTTGTCAGCGATGGCAGTCCAGGAAAAGTATAACATTTTAAAGTTGTTTGAAATAATGTGCTGCTGCCTTGTAGTTATATTGTAGATGCCATACATATTTCCATGAGGTAGAGTTAATTTTTGCTAATTCTTGTGTGTCATCCCCAGGTTCTGAAGGTATGTGCCAGCAACAGGACAGGGAAAGAGAATTTTATTACGTGCATGCGGAACACACTAGCTGGTCGCTATGGAGAGCAACCGGTTGGTATGGGTGGTGTGTTTGTGATAGAGAAAGGCAAAGCCAAGATTCATGTCATGGTAAATATTGGTGTACAGTAAATTATGCTTCTTGTTGTGTGTGAGAATAAAACAAATTAGTTCTACTTTCTGTTAAAAAAATGTGAAACTCATAGGAGGTTTATGGGTGGTTAAGGTAGAACAGATGTTTGGATTCATCATCATTGTCAACATCATTATCATCATCAGTTTATTTTTGCTAGTTAGAAAACAGGGCCTTGCAACTTCACTCACCATGCTTCTCAGTCTTACTCACAAGCTCCAATGACCTGTCATCCTCTGAATCCAAACTCCACCCTTTCCATCTCTCCTGTTCTTCTCCAGGTCTCTTTAAGCCTCTTCAGCGTTTTCCTTGTGGGGTCAAAGTGAGTGCTATTCTAGGGTGTTAATTTGCATTCACCTCAGCACATGTCCAGATTAACATCTGCTAAAATGAGTACTAAGCTAAAAATTGTTTAATTTTTATCACCTTTAATTAAAATGCTTCTTTGTATTAACAGCCAAACTTCTCCGATACTCCACTCAAGACAGACACTGATGTGAACAACTGGCTGAAATTTTACGAAATGAGCGCCCCATTAGTGTGTGTTGGAGTCTTCGAAAGCTATGACCCTGTAAGTACTGATGGCTGTGTTACTTCTGTTTGCAATATCCAGGAACACCGATTTACACTTCTCTGTGTGCTGTAAGGGTCATGCAATAAAGTCAATTATCCCTCTAAACAGACAGACAGACACCTCTATAAAACGGACACTTAGTTTTGATTCATACGGGTCATTTTCAGTCATTTCACTGAACCTTAACTCTCTATAAGCCGAACACCTCTCTTTGATGGACAGTTAGTGTGTGTCCTACGTGTTCCTGGTGGTGTCTGAGAGTTGACTAAAGAATGCAAACAGATCACAGAGAGGGCGGACACTATCACTGTGACGTCACGCCTGACGACGTGCAGTACACTGGGTTCTTTAGCCTCACAGGAAAAGTTTACTGACCAATAAGAAACAACTGTCAACCTATCGGTATTATACAGTCAACTTTTTCTAAGAGAGACAACTTCGGGCCGGCACCAACTATTCGTCTTAGAGTAGTATCTGGCTTATAAAAAGTTTGTTGAGATGTTGTAAAATGACTGAAAACGGACATGCAGGGGGCGAAACTGACAAAACTGGTTGTCCACCGAAAGGGGTGTCCGTCTTATAGAGAGTTTTGATACAGTAAAATTACTGAAGAACGCTGCAGAGCGACCAAAACTAGTTGTCCATCTTATAGAGGTGTCTGGTGTATAGAGAGTTTAGATACAGTTAATTGGCTGAAAAACGGCACACAGGGACCAAAGCTAGTTGTCCTTCTGACAGAGGTACCCACTAATAGAGAGTTTAGATACTCAGTAAATTGACTGAAAAACGACGTGCAGGGACCAAAACTATATGTCCTTCTGATAGAGGTGTCCCACGCATAGAGAGTTGAGATACCGTAAAATGACTTAGCTCTCCGTCCCGAACAGGGGTGTTCGTTAACAAAAAGTTGTCTGTATTTCGTTTCTTTCTTTCAGGGTCTGGACTTGCGTATTGAACACTTTCACTGCTTCAGCGACCACGGAGAGGGCGGACACTATCACTATGACGTCACGCCTGATGACGTGCATTACACTGGGTTCTTTAGCCTGGCAGAAAAAGTGTACCGAATAGACCGGCCACAGACGACACATAACGTTGGAAGAGACTAAAGACTGGAGATTTTTGTATAGACACTTGTGCCTTCGATCGCTGAAGGAATCTGAGCTTGAAATGAACGATCCACTAAGTTTGAGATGAGACGAGTTAAATGCTGGGTTAGATCAACTTCAAAATTATGATCGATTAAAGTGAAGATTACAAATGGCGTTTTTGAACCATGAACCTGGTCTAAGACGAGATGAATGCCCGCCGAGGTTTGGTAGATAGGGATTTTTATTGCAAGTTAGGAAAAACATAATACCTGAAAAGTACAAATGGTGCGCAGCATTTCTTGGAAAGTCAACTAACATTTGAAGCGCAAAGTGTTGATATGTTGTGTTTGATTGGATTTGTATCACCCGAAAGAAATATTAAAGATATATTTATATCCGTATCCTGCACTGAGTGCAAGTTTATTAATTGGGTGGCTGTTTCATTATAGATGAATAACTGAAACATTCCAAATGCTGTTTGTTGTTCCTGGTTATCTTGCCAAGCTCCGGCTGATCGGCCTGGTCGTTTCTTGTCGTGAGACGATAACGATGGTGGTGGTATAAAGAAAAGAGCCAAAGCAAAATAATGCTCAACACACTTCACAAAAAAATCTGCAGAAACCACAAAGCACCTCAACAAGTTTTCTATCGATGTTTATTTGTAGCACTACCTCAAAAAGCTTAAGAAATGTCTCTGGATCCAAATCAATCATTGTCAGCGCTGGAATAGAAGGCTATCCCGGCAAATGTACCACAGGTACCCCAGGGACGCGGCATCTAGATGAAGAGAGCCACAGCATCTTTAAGATGCCCTTTCTAAGATCAATTGCTAACGGTGGGATATCTAAGCAGGGGAATTTAAATAGATGGAGATCATGTTTTGATCTTTCAGGGGGAAAAGAAATTTTTCGCTTGTTGCGATGTTGTTAGATAGTAAGGAAACCAGCGTCAATTATGCATAGCTCTGCTCGGTCAGTTGAAAACAAACTGGTACCTGCTTCGCGAAAGAGAACTCGATTTTACCGGAAAAGATCATCCTTAAATCCCAGAAACTTGACGATGTGACTCACTTATTCCCTATGAAAATTAGACACAGAAAGTATAAACGTACAAGTTTGAAAAATCTCGCTTCAGTTTAAAACGTTGGCTGATCGTTTTGTGTTCTAGGGTTTTGTGTTTCTGGCGGTACTGAAATAACTGCAAAGCGTTAAATTGCTCTCAAACGATTGATCTTTTCTGCTATGGGAACTAAACAGACTGTAGATGAGAAATTAGCTCTTACAGCTGGAGAAGACGATCCAGGCATCGCTTTGTCACAGGATTCGGAGCGGGGTGAGTAATGGCATTTCGTTACCGCAAATTACTACTTGTAATTCGCGCAGCCCTCAGCGAGTGTTCACGTTTCTCGTGAGTCACCTCAACATTTTTGAGGGACATATGCAGCGGGTTCCGATACAACAACCAATAGGCAGTTATCCAGTTTAAAGCGAATAAATAAAATTAGATGTGTAATGTTTATAAAAACTCCGACCTATCTTAGGAAGTCAAGCTACCTACACGGTAGAGGAAGCGATAGACAAAATCGGTTATGGACCTTTTCAAGTGAAATTGATGTTTGTAATTGGCTTGGCTTGGGTAAGTAAATGTCTAATATATGAGATTCTCTACGTATTTATCAACTATCAGCTAGAGTAGGCGCTCTATCTTGACAAAACTTGCTCATTCTTCTATTTACTACCCCTTGTAAGTAAATTTTGGCCAAATTTTGGCCAAACAAGTACCTTTTGGAAGTCAGGTTTGCATGGAGTTAAAACGATACGTAACCCATGTTCCTTAGCAACCCGACAAACCTAGTCGCGGGTTCAGTCCGTTCTTGGTTTGCTCCTTCTCTGCGTAGACATGTACTACGAACGCGCGCGGTCGTGGTTACCATTAAAAAAAAGAAAAACCAATGTCTTATAATTATAACTGAAGTCGAAGGGAACAACAAAAAGTATCCAAACAGAAAAGCAACGTGACCCTAAAGAAAACATTCTTGGATCTCAGTAGCAATAAGAATAACGACTTCTGCATATTTCAAAGCCCGATATATTTGTACGTTTTAGATGGCGGATTCGATGGAAGTAACAATTCTTGCAATTGTATGCCCTGCAATCCGATGTGAATGGAATTTAGCCACTTGGCAAGAAGCAACGATTACTACAGTAAGTCTTACGTTAAAATGATTCTGGAACAAGCTTCAGCAGTTTTGGTTCTTTACTGTTAATAAACCTGTGATCAACATGACGCACCGATCATGTTGCTGAATTAAAAATAATACAGTACCTCACACATTAACTAACAATTTAACAATATGTGTATTTCAAGGGTCGATCTATCGGAGAACGCAACATTTTGTACCGTAAGGCCGGTTATCAGTCATTATTTGCTCGCCTCGACGGCGAAATCTGATTTTATCTGATTTTGTTTAGCCGACAGTTGCAACAACGGCACACAAATCCTGTCCCTAAAGGACGATATGCTGTTTTCTTAACTTTTAGTTTTAGTCAGATGAGTTCAAAGAAAGTGCCATATAAATTTGAGCGTCTAAGAGATTCTTTTTTTTTTTGTTAGAAAATTCATCCAAATTCCAATAAGCAAGCTATTCCGCAAGTAGTTGGAATACGTGCGGAACTGTTTGTACCTTGTATGACTTATCAGAGTTGAAATTCGGACAGCAGCATGACAAAGCATAACGTGTGCTCAGTAATCTTTGCTCCATAGGATATCAATGCTTAGTACTTCTATTTTCACTCCTCAGGCTGTGTTCTCCGGAATGACAATAAGCACGTGTATTTGGGGATACGTTTCAGATAACTTTGGAAGAAAGATGGTAACTATCCTTTGTAGTCCGTGCCATTTTACCATGCTGCCTTCTGGTATAGCCTTCCTCCTCTGCATAGCTTTCCACAGAGAGAAGAGGTCCAAAAGGTACGAGATGGCGGAGGGTTCAGGGGGTACGCATACACCCCCCTCCTTGCCTACGTCACCAATCAATTACGTCATTCCTTAGTAGTTCACCACCTCTTAAGAAAAACCTGGATCCGCCACTGTGGCGCTTTCAAGGGGAGAGATAGGAAGGGTTGACATTTCCCTCTCTCCAATTTCCGTCATTTTAACTTGAAAAGAGGATTGTAAGCGAATACTGAAGATGACTGATCGGGAATGTAATGTGTTTTGATGTTCCACACAGGAAGTCCTGGCTTGTACTGTTGTTATTTTCTTTGGCGGGTTGTTGAGTACGTTTGCACCAAACTACTTCTGGATCATGACGTTCAGTACCGTGGTGGGACTGGGGATGGGAGGTGTGGCTCAATGGTGAGTGCTTCTAATCACTCGATGATGTGTCTTTATCCAATCTCGTTCCCAGAGTCCACGTTCCCCTTGACCGCTGGACTCTGTGGACGAGATTGGTCGAGACAGCTTTACTTGAGTCAAGTGGTACTTGAAGAATGCTGCAGTAATCTTCTTAGCAAAATCAACTGTTTACGGAGTAGTATGCTTTTGACATAGTTTGCAATTGTTTGTTTGTCTGTTGTTATCTTCGTAGCATGAATCTTTGGGCTGAATTCCTCCCAAGCAAACGAAGAGGAGTCTTGCTAAACGCTCTTTCGGTAAATTGCCGTGAATTTTCTTTGCTCTATTCTGTTGCCTTTTGACGCTAGCATTTCATACTATCTTATTTCTACCAATTTTTTGCGACTAAAAGAATCTCGAAATTAAAAACTCGAACGCAAAACTAAGCCAGACTTCTGGTAGAACTTAGATTCCGTTGTCATGATTAGCAATGGTCACGTTCTCTTTCTACTGAAAAACGCAATTGAGAAAAGATATATCGCAAATGCTGACCCGTTTATTTTAACGTGTCCCGTTGAATATTGTCGTTCTCCGTATTGGCAAGTCACTGAATGCGTTATATATCGTACCTGTGACGCTCTTGCCATAGACATTCTAATAATAATAATTATTATTATTATTATTTAACTGCATGTGTATGAACCTGCTACAAAACTTAGAATTTTTTATTGTTAAAATAATACTTTCATTTTTCTTTGCCCTTCTCTTTGTAGTTGTCATGGTCTCTAGGGTCTTGCTTGGAGATTCTTGTCGCACTTGTGGTGATGCCCTCGCTGGGCTGGAGATGGCTGTTCTTCATCTCCTCACTTCCTCTTCTTTTATTCATTTGTTGTAGTAAGGTAAGAAAAACGCTTTGTGACACGATCTCTACTCAGTCAACCGACTAGCATGCTTCCTTACAACTTACATATAATCAATTTACCCCCGAAAAGAAAATGGAGACGCTGCAAAAATCATCAACAAAGTGGAGACTTGATTTCGCAAAGGATCTATACCTTACAAGGCGATATAGCGAATGAATCAATCAAAATTCAATTAATTCCGTATGGGTTTTGTTAATTATTATCTACTACAGAGATCTAAAGAGACGCAAAATCAAACTGAACGCAAAACAGCAAATAATTACGTAAAGCGTATAAACACTGCGCTTGAGCCTATAATGGCTATATTTTTTGCAGTATCGGGCAACTAGGAGTACTTCTAATCCCCCCTTAATGAGATCCCCCCCACCAGCACTATTTCGCCAGTACCCATCTATACAACTGGGGGATTATTGCAGTGCTGTGTGGGGCTGTGACGGTACTGGGCTTAGTAATAAACTCTTGAAACTACAAAATAGCTCAGCACGTACCGATAACAGAGTCTGATTGGGATGTCACATCTGCCCAGATTCTCCGTGCCTTCAATTGGACAAGCCTCGCTGACAGATGTGAAAAACAATTGGAATCTTTAATGTGCAAAACAGTAAATGGCCTAGTGCCAGAATACTTCTCTGAAAAATTCACCAGTGTACATACCATTCACAGACATAATCTACGGGGCGCTTAACATAACCTGCTCACACCTAGGCCAAACATTGAGGCTCTCAAAAAGAGTTTCAGATATAGGGGCACAGTCGCATGGAACAATTTGCCAGCTGAGGCTAAACAGCCCACTACCCTAAACAGTTTTTATTCTGCTATAGCAAACTAGATGTTATTATTTAGCACTTATGTAAATATTTTAACGTTACTTGTATTTTTTTGAATGTATTTTAGCAATGTTAGGTATTATATTTAATAGTTTCACTGTACACGGCTCCTTCTTGGGAGACCACTTCTCCGTGAAAAGCATCCCGTGGTTAAAATAAAGTTTTGTTGTTGGTTGTGATGAAGAGAGGCACTATAACAGTAAACTGTCTTTCCCGAGAGCACAACACAGTGACCCGGGCATGATTCGAGACCGGACTTTTCGATCCGGAAACCATTAGGCCACCGTGTCTCCAAAGACCCTTCTATTCGTGTTTGATAGGTAACGTTGTGATGTTTTCTTCTTATAGTACAAGTACTATTTTTGTTTTAAGCTCGTTCCAGAATCACCTCGTTTTTACATGGCAGCTGGCAAGCCAGAAAAAGCTTCGTGTATTCTGCAGAGGATAGCTAAAGAAAACGATAAAGAACTTCCACCGGGAGAATTAGTAGCTGCTGAAAAACACGAGGTACCTTAGCCATATTTTCCAAGTGATGTTGGTTATTTATTTGGTCGTTATTATCTGTTTATTAAATGGCGATATCCTTGTTCTGACTGGCCAGTTTTTGACGATTAATTAAAAAACGCAAATCCAAATTGCAGACATTTAATTTCGAACGTCATTTCAAGGTATTATACGTTTTCTTTGCAGTTTTCGCGAGGAAGAATAACAGATCTTTTCTCTCCTGAATTCCGGAGATCTACAATTTTATTATGGATTATTTGGTGAGCATGTAATTGTTCTGCGTACGTCGAGTACGGAGGTCTACATTTTACATTTAGATTTTGCGCGAATGCGGTTTTTTTCAATTTATTTTAAAATTATTATTTTGCCTTTGGATTCTACCACTATCTTTAGCTATCTTCTGATGTTCGTTAAACACATCATAAGAAGTGTTATTTACGGCCGTTGCCCAGTCGCGTAAAGGGTTAGGGAGACAATAAAGTTATAACATATAACGTTAACTATAATAGCGCGTTTGCAATTGGTTAAAAAAATAAAGTTTGCATAAGCAAGATTAGGAAAAACGTCCAATGATTTCTAAGAGACTTCATTATCAGAGGTAAAGTTTACCGTGCGAAGAAAGTCTGCATCGAGTAATTTCAATTATTTGTCGTGTTGTTTGCAGGTTCAGTAGCCATTTTGTAATCTACGGAATAGCGCTTATAACTACAGAAATGTTTTCAAGAGTGGACCCTTGTAGAGGTAACTGAACTCTGCGTGATTTAACATCAAACGACAGTTCTAGCTTCATGATACATAAATGTAAATCAGGGTGTCGTTAACTTTTTAACGTGAATCTGTGCTTATTCCTTAACTTCAGGTAGCAACTAACAACATTTATTACTCCATATCTTTTTGTCCTCTATTTTGGCAGTTGGTATTGTTTTGGGGACCAGGAGGACTGCCTCTTTGGCTTGTTCTATTGTTTTCTCGAGGAGTATGTTTATGTTTGAGAGGTTTTTGCTTTTAGTGAAGACTCCGCGTGTTTAAAGCTAAAGCTGACTCACGTCGTGAGGCCGGTTTTATCGGGCGTGGCAAGATAAATCAAGAGCACTCGCCTCGCGCCAGTGTCGCCCGGACCAGGCGTCATATGTGGGTTGAGTTTGTTGTTGGTTCTCGTCCTTGCTCCGAGGATTTGTCTCCGGGTTCAAGGGAATTTTTCCCTCCAAAAATCCAACACTAAATTTTAATTCAATCGGGATTTTTATTGCCACAGGCTTGCCAGTCGTATGGCTACCGTCGTTAAAGAAAATCAAAGGAAACTCGGAATGGAATATGAATATGAACCGTCGACGCTCCATGATCTAGTTCGATGCCTAACCACTGAGCTACTGGAGACTACTGATCTTGTTGTATTTCTTTGATTACTCACTTTAAGATCGATTTATTTTGTTTTATTTATTTAATCAGAACTCCATTGACGAAGAATTTCGGTAACCAACAGAAAGCGCAGTAAGCACGCACGATCCAAACCTGGCTGTATATTTGTATATTTGCAGGTATCAATGCCGAGCGGGCCGATAACAAGGATGACACCTCACTGGTGCCTGGTCCATGCAAACAGCTAGATTATGAAGACTATGCTAATTACTTTATTGTGATGTCTGGAGATCTTTTAGGTAATTAATCAGTAACTTTAAAAAGTCCCATTTCCTTAACATATGCAGTTGAATTAAAACCCGTGGTGTAACAGTGTATACTTCTAAAAAGGAGTCATCTTGCTAGATTTCAATCCTTTTGACTGGTTCACAAGGTCATGATATCTAGCTTTTATAAAATAACTGAGGTACTATGCGCTCTCTCATTGGTCGACAGGTGTGTTTAGACGAATGTAAGTAAACACGTTTGTGACGTTTTAGATTCGCCCGTATTTTGGCAAATATTTCATAAAAGCAATATAGGGAATCATAAACATTTTTTGTGTCTACTCTTGGACACAAAATTTGTATCCGCAACATTGTCGCACGCGGACAAAAAAGCAAACATCTGAGTCCGCAACAATGCGTGATCCAGATAAAAACAAAATGGCTGACGCGTGTTTCGCCAGCGTTCTGACTCGAAATTCTACGAATATAAGATGCTTAACAAAAGAAAAATTTGCATGGCTGGAAGCAAACGACGGGTCATATTAAAACAAAGTGAATGCTCACCTCAATAGTAGAGCCGCCATTGACAGACTCGGCACAAGTTAAGTGACGATTCAAACAGCAAGCCATCCTCGATAATTGGAGACAGCGAGTTCACAGAAGCAAACAAAGCAATTAATTCTTTTCTGAAATATCTGAATGAGTCAGGCCAAATTTGTTCGACGGTCCATAAACGTCTTTTTGTAAGAATACATTCACTTTTCACCACAGTCCTGCGCACATGGTCAGTCAGGTGGCTCCTTCGCCAATTGCTCTTTCAGTTTTCATTTCAAATGAAGGCCAAAACTGATTGAAGAGCGGAGATCTTTTCCAAGCTGACATTCGATTTAGATTGTCCAATTTAACGATGTAAAATCACCATTTTGCTGGACTGTGACGCGGATTTTTACGAAGATGAACTTGATTTGCCATGTTTGAAGATTCTGTAATGGTTTTGCGCATGCTTGTACTGCGTGCAAGCTTTCCACGCATGAATTGAGAGGTCAGTTATATCGACTTTTAATGGTTTCCTTTTAAAATTTTTGAGATTTGACTTTCAAGACGAAAGACGTTGCGAGTAAAACTCATTTCTCAAATGAAAGGTTATACAACAAGACTCATCTTGGAACAAAGAGAAATCACCCTACGATCTCTCATATTTGTTTGTTCCCCAGCGCAAATGGTTCTAGCTGGCAATATGTTTTCTAATGGGAGCTGTCACTGAAAAAATACTATTTTTGATCTGGCTGAGTTAAACTAGGAAGGGCAACTGAAGAACCTGCTCGTTTGTTGTTTGTTCTAATATCGTATATTTTCATTTATTTGGGTAAAAAATACATTCTGTCGCAGTTTCTTCGTAATATAACACTTGAACCTTATCATTTTGAGATTTCGTGCCAGTGAAATAGTACACAACTACTATACAAGATATTTTGCTCTGTTTGACAAGCAAAGAACTTAATAACTAAGATGACAATTTTAAAATGAAGATTATGCATTTCTTAGAATTTGACCTAACTGATATGTTTATTTATTGTCTTTTATCTTGTAGGGCTAGTATTTATATTTTTCATGGTGGATAGAATAGGTAGAAAAATGGTTCAATTTGTGGCTTTCTTAGGAAGTGCTATTTTCCTAGCAGCATTGTTTATTTGCACAAAAAGGTGAGCACTCGCAATTTAGTACTGGACTAGTATTTTATCCGACCTGACCTATAAGCCGCTGAGCTCGAAAAAGTTACTCTAGCACAAAATACTTCAGTTATGTCAAAGATTGAATTTCGTAACTGAGTTTATTATTTATAGACATATCTCGAATACTGACTTTGCCGCTGGATGGCTCACTTAGACTTTCGCTTTTTGTTCATTCCCTGAAATTAATCCTGAAAACGGGTATAACTTGCAACGCATACCAGAAAATGGATTTTGACTAAGGCTTTGACCACACTAACCCGGAAAAGTTTGAAAACGGAACTTTTTTCCTCCGGATTGGCCTCCTGTCTCCGCTAAAACTGTGTTTCTGGTCACCGAAAACGGAATATCGTAACTGAAAACATTTACAAATATACAGTATAATACCGAAGGACTTTACGCACCAGACATCAATGTTCAAACCCAACCTCGTTCCCAGGGCTTTTTCCTTCTTCGTGAGGCCTGGGAACGAGGAAGGTTCAAACCCTACCCCATAACTTTATTGCCAACAGATCAGTACAGCCTTCAAAAACAATAAATGAATAGAGGGAGTAAGCTTCTAAAGAAACTGTGGTGCTGCGCCGGTGGGAAGTATAACAAGATAATTTGGTTTTATCAACTTCGCTCCGACGAAGGGCTAACGCTCGAAACGTCGGCTCTCGAATCTCTTTACGGTGGCCAATTCACATTATCAACCCAGTTGATAAAACCAAATTATCTTGTTCAACAAACAATAGTTTTGTATTTTTCTTTTCCTTCACCAGTCGTTTATCGACCACTCTGTTTTTGTACGGCTCTCGTCTGTTTATAAGTATTGCTGATATGTGTGGTTATGTGTATACCCCGGAGGTGTATCCTACGAGCATGCGCGGTATAGGCTTAGGGGCATGCTCCGGTGCAGCCAGGATTGGATGTATGATAACTCCTTTCGTTGCTATGGTGAGTACAGAAACGTAAAGAAACACCGATATTCAATTCAACCATTAAAGTAATAATGATCCGTATCATTGTTGGGTAAACGCGAGTTTCATACTAAATATTTCAGTTGGCAATTTAATTTTGAGCAATATAAATTTTACTTGTTTATTTTATCTGTCTATCCCTACAGAACTATTTTTTTTTTTATTTGGGTACAATGGAAAGTTGAAAAAATGGAGGTTATCCAATATTATTTTTTTCCTCTTCATTACAAGACCTGCTGTACAGGAATCGTCTTTTTTCCCAAGTAGTATTTGTACGTTCTGTTGTTGTATATGTTCAGTGTATTAAAAAAACGCCTTTTTGGCAAGCTCAATATGAATGAGACATGATTTTTGTTTGAAACTCGAACTTCTTTATATAATATAACGATGCTAGCGTTTGTTCTTTCGTCTTTTATTCTCCAGGTTTTGATGCCTCATTCCATTCTACTATCACTAAGTTTGTACAGCGGATTTTCTGTTCTGGGCATAGTCACTGTGCTTCTTCTGCCAATCGAGACCAAAGGCCGGGCATTACAAGTGAGGAATGCAGCCTTCCAATATAACATGCCGTGAAACATTGCATTGCCATAGTTAACACTTTTACGTTACAGCAACTCGTTCTTAAATTCTGCAATCATTATTTGCAGGACACCGGTTTCATCTTGCATGTTTTCCCATCGTTGCCTCGTGTTTTGAAGAAATTCTCCGACGTTTAATTTGCTCAATGTTGTTCCCCTGATCCTTATTTATGTTGCTTCACGGATTCGTAGCCTGCGAACAGGAGCGGTAGCAAGGAAAAGGGCAAAGAGAATAGACCAGTGAACGGAACGGTCCGAAGTTAAAATTCAGAAAGACGAGGGCGTTAGTTTGCAAGTTCTTCATTCACCTCGCTCCGCTCCCAATTTTTTCTTCGTTTCTGTAGAAATCTGTAAGCTACATAAGAGCCTGCTCGCAGGTGGGTAGACTTGCTCCCCAAGTCGCTCGTTTGATTCGCTTCGTGGAGGGCGCAGGAGGGAGGGCGCGCTGGAGTCCGAATTAACATGGTGTGGGAGATCGAGCGCTAGATATGGAGGGCGCGCGCTGGCTTGAAATCAAAATGGCGGCGAGCCATTCGTGCGTTTCCGGTTTTGATTTTGTCTTCTCGCGCGTAGCCTGCAGTGCAGGCGTATTTTGGACGCGCGAGTGCACATTTTCGTATTAGGCCGCCATCTTGGATTTGGAGCTGTGGAAGATTGGGGCGAGGAAATATTTTACGAGGGATTAGGTGTTAAGTACAAAAAATCGCCTCTGCACCAATCCTCTAGCAGCCAAGCGTCCAAGATGGCGGCAACGAAAACACGATTTATTACCTAGCGTCTAGCGTTCCGCTCCATAACAACGCCTGCACTGCAGGCTATCTCGCGCGCGATTTCAAAATGATCTTTTTAAAATAACTCAACCGTGCCTATCGATCCAAAGAAAAAACGAGCGACTTGGGAAGTCTAGCAGGTGGGCAGTGGCGGATCCAAGGGAGGGGTGTAGGAGGCCCAGCCCCCATTCTCCCTCACCCCCCCCCCCCCTCCCTCTCTTATGAGCGACAATTTTAAGGCTCTAATGGCCGAAATTTTCTTGGGCCCACACCTCAATTTAAGGCCCGCAGGCCGGAAAATTTTTCGGGCCCCCACCTTAGAAAGAAGTCTGGATCCGCCCCTGGCAGGCTACACAATCACGATAAATCTTTCCAACAGCTTGTAGAGACGGATTGAATATTGAAACTAGTGTTTCTGTCGAGTGTGCATTTTCAGATTTGGGTTCGGCGTCTCGACGCATTCAGGATCATGATGAAAATAGCAGGCAGATTTTCGTCTATTATCCGTCATAATTTGCAGACTACAATTATATTAGTACGGCCTAGAAACTATATTGGAAGCCTACCAACGAGGGGTTGTTTTTCAATTCATATTTCAATGGCTTCCCCTAACACAAGCAATGTTAAGAATGAACTTTTAGTGCACTCATGTTTGCGATGTAGTTTCAGACTGTGGGATTTTGAGCCACGAGTATAGCATTACGAACAAATGCATAAAAAGAACGGATGCATGTTCACGTCAATGTACACACTTAAATTTTGTTGTGTCCATTTGTCTTTAATTGCAGGATTACTGACGAGGACTTCACTGTGTCGCTTTTGTCCTGGAAAATACATTATTAAACAGCAAATGTCTAGCGTACTGATAGAAAGGAAGTCAGTCATCTTTAATAACAGCAGGAACAAGTAGCGGCGACATCACGTTTTCTGAATAAAAACTGTTCATGAGTTTGAGACAAATCAACTTACCATGAGACAGTACCATCTGTTACATTAGATTCAAAAATTTTACCTTGCACTCTATTCGTCTTTTTTTTTTCTTTTAAAATTAAAGAGCTTTTAATTTAAAAAGCGAACGTTCAACTTGAACATACATTACACTGTAACTGAAAACGCCGCACTGTTGACACTAGTGATTGTGTCAAGTTATAAGGATAACATATTTACCTACTAGAAGATGGGTATCCATGCTCCATAAGAAAATAATGCCCGCTTGAGGTCTAGAAAAGCTGTTAGTGGATGCCCGAGCCGTTAGGAGAGGGCATTCAGCTGCTTTTCTAGGCCTCAAAAGGGCATTATTTTCTTGTAGGACATTGGGAAACCCATCTTCTAGCTGGTTTAGAATATAGCATTAAAAAATCCTAAAACATCACCGAATTTACGCGCGCGGGCGGTCTTCTTGTTCGTATTTCTGGCACTCGCTGCTCAATAGCTCGTCCACATTTTCGTCTACCCAGTCACCTGAACTTATTTCATTAATATTTGTTTTAGCAGCCATAATAAAGGAAATAAAAATACAACTTTGAAAGATTGTCGCCGCCATTTTTTTCAGTTCGCAAGGCAACAAAAAGTACATGCGAGGTAACGGGCTTCTACAGTTTTTGCCCATGTTCTATTAAAAATAAAGCTCGCTAATATGAGGGACAAAAATGTGTTTGCTTCTTTATTCCTAAACTGGCAAATAGTTCACTTTGCCCGGATCGCAAAACACTGCACATGGAACGCAACAAAGTGTAGAACAGATATATGGTTTATAAATTTCACCCCGCCAATTGCCCAAGCTAAACAAAAACAAAACCTTGTTGTCTTGAGTTTCGCAATACATGAAACTGATTGTGTTCTTTATTATTATATTGAATAGAACTGCCTCACTTACAATTGTTCTCGCTGCTTCTCCTCTAACGCTGAAATTCGAAATTATAATTTCAGTTTGAAGATATTATCTAAGTTAGCTAATACTGCGCTAAGATTTTAAATACTCCTTTGTTTTTTTTTCGAATACATTAAGATCTTTTACCGATTTTCTGTTAATTAATACATAAATCACAGTGTGTACATTTGGTCCATATTTACCAACTCGTCTTATTGCCAAGGTGAACAACTCTGTACAAAATCATTTGGACAAAACAACAAGAATTCTATTTCGACGGGCTGCATCGCCATGTAGACAAGGTGAACTAACTCTTTTCTACGAAGTTCCAGATTGATAATGACTAAAATGGCTTTAAATATCTTATGGTTTAAAAGTTTAACAATTAAATAAATTCAGATTCAGATACGAGTTGAGATATAAAACCAAGTTGTATAGCCATTTCGAAAATGATCTAAACCAAATCTAATTTTAGGTCGTTGTCAAAACAGAGGTTAGAGTGAGACGAATTTTTTAACCTCTCTCTGATAAACGCAAGTCCCAAATGAGAGTCCATTCTGTTTTCAATACAGTTTTGTTTAATTTGACTACTTGCACTCGGCCTCTTTACATTTTGAAAGCTATGCTGTAGTACCAAGAATCCAGATTTTAAAAGGAACTATTTTAAAGCACTTTTAAAAAAAACTAAGATGAATTGTCTTCAGTATATTTATTTAAAGACGCAAAATCTTTTAACTATACCGGCAATATTTATCCAAACATTATTTACAAAACTCCCAATTTAACTAACAAAGTCTCTAATAGCCATGGCACATCCGGTCATTTTTTCCCACGTCCCATGAAAGCATATAAAAACCGACATGTCAGAGTATCTTCGGCTTTCAAGCAATCACAAGACAGTAGATAGGAGATAGCACTGATCACTTCACTGAAGACGAAATCATGAAAATTTGGATTCTCCTTTTTGTGGTTCCTTTTATCTCCTGTCGAAACTTCGAGGACGGTAAGTACACTGAAAAGACGATTGCTGCTTGTTATCCAGCAAATATACTGCAGCTCAGAAATTATCTTTATTTTTCTCTTTGATTTCTCTTTATACATATATATCTTCCATCCACCATCCTTCCCTTTCAGTGTTTTCTTTCAACGTTCTCACTCCAGCTTGTTTTCCTTTGCTAGGTTTTGTTCATTTCGACTCGTTTTTGTTTGTGTTTCTTTTCACTCCTCGTCGTATTATTTCCCTCTGTTTTTTTGGTGGAACCTCAGTATCCGAACTTCACTAGGCTATATACTTCGTTATTTTTTATTTCTTTTTCTCTTAAGCATTTTCTTTTACACTACTTCTGTATTAGCTCAGTTATAAGTTCATTATTCCATCTACTTTCCGGGAATCTCGCCATATCATCGCTGTCCATAGCCTGGTTTATCTTCTAGCTCTTAATTGCTATCCTCGTTCGTTCCAAACTAAAAGAAGTAAAAGGATCAACCCAACTTAGCATTTCCTGGCTAAACTATTTCAGTGCGTCAGTTCCAGAGGAATCCAATTTTTGCTTTCTCGGAGAGACCTTTAACGCTTTCCAAGATTCCGCTACCATTGTAACACACATACGCATAACACACATATTTTTGTTGTTGTTTTAGTAGGTTCTATTTATTTTTCGTTTCAGAAATCGATCCAACAGACGAACCAACAGAAGAACCTGAACCACCCATTCCTGATGGTAAGCTTCACATTTTCCATAAACTCGGCAGTATCTTGCAATCTGTTCTCCAAGTATTCATCCTATCTTGCAACCTGCCTGCCTCAAAATTAAAGTCACGCGCCTCAAAGTCACGCGCCCAAAGAACTAGGGAAGGTTTCTTGTAAATGCAAAGGGAGGCCGAAATGAGCTTGCATAAATTATCAGACGTCATTTTGAAAGCGGATTCTGCCAGGCGCTTCCCGTTGTTTGCTCTTACAAAGTTCTTTGCGCGCTTCGCAGGTCGTTCTCAAGCTTTTGCCCCAAATGATTAATACGGGACTGGGTACGAGGCAGGCGGCCTGCAGTATCTTTCGTCTTCTTTGCTGAGGATTAAAATTGTTTCGTTAACTTCCAAGATCCAAAGAAGCCGGCACTCTTGCTACTAATTGAAAAAATGATTTTACAGAAATCTATAGAATTTATGGAGGAGTGTTTCCCTCAATTTTTTTGAAAAATCTATATGCACTTTCCAAAACAGACCTAGATGCCTATGTTTTAGCACATTTCAATCCTCCTGGCTAATTTACCATAATATACGATGCGCACTTCTCTACAAACATTATTGTCGAGCTACTGAGAACCTCTGATTTCAGATCTCAAGTATGTCCCTGTTGGCTGTTTTAGAGACAGGCCTCGCCCACGAGCCATGCCCGAGTTGCTGAAGAATTTCCGAGGGACAATCGATTGGTCCGACTTGAATAAAACGGTGCAGAAATGTGCCGACGAAGCAATGAACAGACGTGAGTTGGATTCATATATAGACAGGAACTAGGGCTTGCCACAAGTTGCTCGAGATTTCCCAAAAAGTTGCCCGAAATTTCTCAAAAAGTTGCCCGAAATTTCTCAAAAAGTTGCTCAAAAGTTGCTCCAAAAGATTCAAAGTTGCTTTTTGTAAAGAAAGTTACTTTAAAATTGCTTAAAAAGCAAAAACGTTTTTGTTTCTCTCCTCTTTCATTTCGTGTGATGTAAAAATATGTAATCTGTAGTAACTGCTCCTTTTTCAAAGGAAATTCACAAATTGTCTTCTAAAACATTGCAGAATATGGAAACATGGCCAATTGAAGCACTAAAAGCTGCTCCGATATCTAGAAAATAGCAATCAAGTGAGAATTGTTTTATTTACAGGCCAGCAGTACTTTGGACTTCAGTATTACGGAGAATGCTGGGGCGGAGAGGAAGCTGACTTGACCTACAATCGGTATGGCGAAAATACCAACGGCTGCTATGGCAACATGGTCGGCAAAGCGTGGCACAACTTCGTTTACAAGTTTGTTAGTAAGTACATATAGTAATATGCAAAAAAAAGTCTTGGCCGAGCTCATTTTCGGTTATTCTGGAAACAAGGCAAATTTGTCTCCACCGGCATCTCAATTGCCTCGTCGTTATCGATAGATAACTTCCATACTAAAGCAGTCATTGAAAACGGTCGTACTTCCTGGATAATGAGTCGGAAAAGAGTTGCTCCTCTCCGTAAAAATTATATCTTCGCTAACTGCTAGTTATCGGAGATATCCGCTGAATGCAATGAGTGCAGGCGCAAATCGGACAAGCAGTCAAAGAGCGAGAGCAGGCCCAGAGAGTCTCTGCGGAGAGTTATCTTTCCATTTCAGTTATTTCTTTGCGTGCAGCAAACGTTTAGTCTCCATTGAACAATTCTCAGATACGATCAGCTATGCAACTCTCAAGCTCTGATCCTCAACCTGATTTCTACTCATAAATAACACTCGAATTCACTACCACCGAGCTGTCGCCTACTCAGTTAATTTATTCCGAAGTTTTCACGTTACCAGGCACCAGCCAATAGCGAAGCTCTATCTTTCTGTATATAAAGACACACGACGCACAATTCCTTGATTCGCTCCGACGAAGGGCTAACGCTCGAAACGTCAGCTCTTGAATCTCTTTACGGTGGCCAATTGACATTATCAACCCAGTTGATAAAACCAAATTATATATATAAACAACTCACTGTTGAGTTCTATATATCTCTGACATGCATTACTGGTTGGGTTTCTTGGTTGTAGCCATCCTGCGATTTCTATGGTCCTTGGAGCAAATTTCTTTTCTGATTTCAGCATTTGAACTCGGGACGAAAGAGAACATATTTACGATGACAGTCTGTAAGAATGCCTTCTAAAATTTAGGTTATTTATTTTCTACTTTTCGCTTATCGTGTTATTTTGTCTTGTCTTTTACTTTGCAGTTCCTGAGTAAGCCTCTGGCAAGAGCTGTGGCGAGACTCAATGACTTTTGATTCAACAGTCAAGTTAAAACAAAACAAGGCTTGGATAAAACAATAAAAAATTAGAGAAGGCAGTGTTTTTTGTGTGTCTTCTGTGTAATTGTTTAACTTTATATCTGTAAATCTTAACTGAAGTCATTTTTAGCGCTGTGTTCGTTGTTAAACGATGCTGACTACCTCGGCTTCTCCTAGCGTCTCAGTGAGCATTCGGACCCACGCGTTTCAATAGTAGAAATTAGTAAGAACAAACGTAAATATCGTATTTTATTGCGCTTATTTAATTTTTGGATCTCGAGAGTGGGCGCTTATTTAATTAAGGCTGGGCGCATATTAAATTTTCACCATTTTCAGCAAGTAGTATACCCTGGGTGCCAGAGGGTTTTTTTTTTGTAGCGAAGGAGCTAACAATCAATAATAAAAAAACAGGAAGATTTACCAATGAAAGCAGAATTTTATCTGTTCATTAAAATTTTCTATACTAAGACAACTCGGTCTTCGGGGAAGTCTCTTCGTATTTCTTAGTCAATTTCAGTCTCATTGTCACTAACGTCAATTAGCGGACTATCTATCTTCCTGTTTTCTTTTCTTTTGGGAGGCGAGGGGGGAAGGTGGGCGCTTATTCGAGGCTGGGCGTTTATGAACTTTTCCTTCCTACAGGGTGGGCGCTAAATCCAATAAGTACCTAACGGTAATTTTTGCTGACTTGTTAAAGAAAATCGGAAGGTGATGTGGTGCACATGATTTGAAATGGGAGAGGGGGTGGGGGAACACTATCCACCACCGTGCTGCTTGTTCAAAACGAGAAAAATAATGCATAGATTCATTATTAGTATTTTTCTAGTGCAATTTATTGCAGCCATGACTGCCATGTCTACAGTAGTTGTTTAAAGCTAACTGATTATCTTGTCATTCGTTTACAGCGCATGAATTCAGTAACAGTTTAATACTCCACATCAAAGAAGCGAGTTTATATATAATGTTGACGAGGTTTAACTACTTTGAACATATATTGATAAAAGAGAAATATTATCAAATTCAACCTTAACCATTCTCAGCACCAGAGAACTTGCCCCTCTTAGCCGACTGGGCATGTGCACGAGGGAGACACATGATTTGTGATTGGCTAGAATCTAACAATGGGATTCCAATTAAATCATCTCACAACAAAGGTTGATTCCCTTTATTAGATTTTGGCCAATCAAACCATGTGGCCCCAGAGCCACTTGTTTCTAGCGCACAGGCCCAGCCGGTTAGGAGAGACAAGCGGCTCTGGGGACGAGAAATCAACCCAGTTTCTTACATGCCACGGGTTCGAACCCGAAACCTTTCCCTTTCCTCTCGCCCTTCCCCATTGGAGCCTATTTCCTGACGCTGTTTGCGCCCTTCAATTTCCCTTTCGTGGAATTTCCTTCCATTTCCAAGGGCTCGTTCTTGCTGCCTCTCTCTAAACTCCTCACGCTCACGCTCTTTCTTTCCATCATGGCGATCCATGCGCTCTCGTTCTCTCTCAGCTTCTAGTTCGCGCATGCGTTTGGGGGGATGTTCTTCACGATTTTCGTCTAAACTTTCCTCTGATTTAGGATTTTCTTCATCGGGGTCAGCCAGCATTCTTCCAAAATTTATTTCCTCTTCTCTGTGAATCTCTTCTTCTTCTCTCTTCTCTGTCAACGCTGGATCTTCGTCATGTTCTTCACTGTTGTAATTTCCTTCAGGGTTGTTCGAAAGTTCCATTCCTTCGTTTCTTTCGGTGAATTCTCGCTCCCCCTTTCCCTCCTCTTCCTCCTCCTGCTCCTCCTCCTCTGCCATTTCCCTCGCCAATCTTTCTACGAGTTCCCTTTCCAGCTCTCTCTTAATCATTTCCATTTCTTTTTCCTCCTCAAGTTCCCTTGCGTCTTTTTCTTCAGATACTTCATCATGTTCTTCAGGAAGCTCTCGTTCCATTAACTCCACGTCATTGAACGCCGATTCCATCGCGTTTTCTTCTTCAAGATTGCTTTCCCTCTCGCTCGATTTCTTAGCAAGCTCCATTTCGAGTCTTTTAAAGAGGTTTTCTGCGCTTTCCTCGTACAACGGCTGCACAAATTTGTCATGGAATATGTTTTCATTTTCGTCAGCTAATTCTCGTTCATCCACTTCCCGATTTTCTTCTTCATCACGCCCATTGTTCTCTACTCCCTCTGCACGTATTATCGGAGGAAGGCCTAATTTTTCTTCTTTTCCTCTGGCGCGGATCTCGTTTCTAAAAGGCGCTGACGAGACCAGTATCAACACCGAACACAAGAGGTACGTAGCTCGGATTAGCACTAAGCCTAAACAAAAAGTGAACGAAGCAAGTTAGTGTACGTTAACCGTTATCGCCTAGAGCCAGAGTTAAGATACATTTATAGGCATACAATTTGCCAAGACATGCAATATTTGGACCTTCAGTTGTTGTTCATTCATATTTTGTGGAATTTTGATGTGACAACTGTGTACATGATTGCTGACGTTTCCATAGCAACCGCATTATGACATTATTTTCTCCGTTCATTTGTACATTTCAGTAGTATATTTTGGCATGAAATTGCATAAATTCCGTTACTTCCTGGCTTTTTAAGAAAATGACGAAATACAAGATGGCGGATCCAATATAGTTGGCTCTAATGAAGTCACATGAAAACAGACGACATCATATATAGTCCAATATTGTCAAATATAGATAACGAATGACAAACGTAGGATCTAATAAGTTATATTATATTATGAGCTAGAGGTTTCTATCACGTGATATTTGAGGAACTATGACGAGATAGAAATCAAGAACGAATAATCCAATTGTTTTAGTATAAATCTAGCTATTGGACGTTCAAAAATAAGTAAGGGTAATCAAATGGCGACGAGTGAAATTAGGAAATAATTTCACGCGCGGTTTGTCAAACCGGAAGAAGCGGCCGCCATTTTGTTGTAAGATCGTCAGCATTGTAACCAATCAGAGAACAGCATTTGTGATGGCTGGTAGTGTAGGGAGCTTAGCCAATCAGAGAACAGCATTTGTGATGGCTGGTAGTGTAGGGAGCTCAGCCAATCAGAGAACAGCATTTGTGGTGGCTTGTAGTGTCGGGAGTTCAGCCAACCAGAGAGCAGCATTTGTGGTGGCTGGTGGTATAGGGAGCTCAGCCAATCAGAGAACAGCATTTGTGATGGCTGGTAGTGTAGGGAGCTCAGCCAATCAGAGATCAGCATTTGTGATGGCTGGTAGTGTAGGGAGCTCAGCCAATCAATTAGTATATGCTAAATAAATAGAATTCTTACTTCTAAAAGAGAACATTTCTTGGTGGAAAGCAGCAAACACTAAACAGAACAAAGTAAATGAAATTTGTATAGAATGTGGAAGTGGTTTTCTTTTATTCTGTCTTTTTTGATGGCTTTGTTCGATAGTTTTTTGTTTGTTTGCTTGTTTGTTTTGAATGAAAACTAATGAAAAGTGTCGCGATAAAACGTACCAAACACGTCATTGTGAGACACACATTCCGCATATCTCAGTCACCAACTCACCTTTACAACAATGCGTAGGAAAACTTTCGTGTCATTCTCATGAATTTGCCTCATCAACAGAGCAATTTTCTGAATCGACCGTGCTGATGATAATTGTTTTCAGTTTTCTCGTGTTTACTTCTAGTCAAAAACAAATCATAGCACTGCTTGATTGCCAAAATTCTCTCAGTCATTTGATATATTTGAACTTGAACTTCTTCCAAATTATTTTTCTTGAGAAGGTTTTTAGGCCCTCATTATCACCTAGTGGCGATTATCAAATCACCTGTCGATGTATAATTACCGTACACACCTCAAAAGACCCTCGACTAATCCTTATTTAGTAAAATCATAACTTCTTATTTTTAACGAGTTCCTGTTGTGAATTCCCGCTATTTAGCCACGGTTTTTTTTTTCAATTCCAGTCAGAAATTGGCAGGACATTGCGAAAAATTAACGACGACCATGTCAGTCCATGCGGCGAATTATTTTAGAAGCCTGTGTTTTGTTGATTAGGAGCAGAATTCTGCATGGCAGGGCATCCCTACCAATCGTTATTTTCAATTAGATTTTATCAATGTCAACCAGGCTACCATTTTAATAAAAACATCGTAAATTAGAAAAACGGAGAAGAAGGAGGTTTCAATAAGCTGCTGTTTACAAGTATGGTGCTACTAACATTTTTCCTTGTGATTACTGAAAAAATAAGAAGCATTTCAGTTTTTTGTAATTACTATGCCTCAAATTTACATTTGAAGGAGATACGTTTAATCTAGCATGTAATACGACTTATTTTTTGGTTTGGTGAACCAAGACGAAAGCCTAAAACTATCAGCTTGTCTGTGAAAGTGACGCTCTTTCGTAAACCACAGTAGCAAAACGTCTAAATTTGCCAATCACTTGCATAAAATATTTAGCTTGAATTAAAATCAAGCAGCTTAAAACATACTCATTATGTGAATACTTTGAACCAACAAAAAATAAGCAGCGGACATCCACAAGCACAGAAAGACCGATTTTTTTAAACATCTATCAGAATTGAACCAGTAAACAATGTTTAAAAGGTATTCCGTTATAGAATTGAATTTTAGTCCCCTCTAGACGCCATTTTACCTTTCCGAACTTTGCTTTACATTGATAATAGGCTGGAGAGACTCTCCACTTGAAACTTGATTTACTCACCTTTCATAGCTAAGTGAAACGACTTGGTCTAAAGAGAAGCTATCTCCACTGCAACAAGGCTGAGCGAAACTGTCGTTGTCAACTAACAGTTTTCTAATTTTAAAATGTCCCAAAGCGTGGGATAAAGCATTTAGCACAAATGGTGATTTTAGTGATGCTGTAAATGAAACGAAAACCACCTGGATTTTTCTCATCAATTTACATCAGCCCCTTTGTCCTGCAAATTACTTTTTACGCGAAAACAGTAAAGTGCAACTGAATGGGCGAAAATAATTTGCTCTTATTTAGTATGGGGTGATCTGTTTTTCATGGGAACTCGAAATATGCGCGTTTGTGGCATCTATGCCAAAACAGTTTTTTTCTGTCAGACGTCCGGAAATATTAACAAAAAATGTAGAAAGCTTCATATGCTTTTATGCCAATAACCTCTTCTTTTAATTTCCAGTACGAATCAGTAGAGTGCATATTAAAACTTCACATACATACATTATTAATAATACTTAGGATGATTTTCAATAAGAGAAAATCGCGCCCGAGGAAATTTTTTTCATTTTGTAGAACATATTGGGGATTACGAGTCGTGTATCATATTTCCAGCCTTTACGACTGTTGTTACATTTGCCTTTTTTGAAGAACTAATTAGAATTTTTTTTTTCACGACGATGGCAAATTTAGAAACATCTGCGATCCAGTCAAAGGTGAAATGAGATATAGAAAAGATTCATTTGTAAAAATGATTATTTTATAGGTGGCGTTGTAATTACGTATAAAATGCATCTGTTGTGAAAGTTCAATCATTGTCAGTATTTAACAACTCGAGACGCCTCCGCTAGCTAGCGGCAATATATAACGGAGCGCTTCGAGATCACATATATGCACGAATGATTTAGCACGCGTGTATTGTCGTAACGCAAACACACGTAACGTGTAGTGTAATTTCGCTCCTGAGAAACTAAATACGTGCGATAACACAATCACTGCACAAGACAAAGTGTTTTATCATGAAGCATAGCACACTTGGAATTTATCTTAAAGTGTTAATTACTTTTGGTTTACTGAATAATATAATGGGCAAAACGCTCGTTAATGGAAGACTCTTAAATAGACGTATTTTCTTTATCAAAACGTTATCTACTCAGCCTTATTTTGAGAAATCCATGTTTCATCATTCAACGTTTTGAATAATCTTTGAAAAACTTTTAAAAAATTTCTATATGTATGACAGTGAAGGCAACAATAAGGGACTATGGATGCAAAAGAAAAATTCTCTCAAATCCGTAGTCAGTTTACTTGCAATAAGATGCGAGTATAAAATTTACCGGAAAATGTTCAAGAACGTTTAACTAGCAAACTCACTTGTACTTTAATCGGAATCTAAAATTTAAACCCCACAAACCTGTTCGCATCCAATCAAACTGCACGATTTATAGATTTCCTGCTCTGAGAAAGCCCTTGGCAACTAACCCATTGGGAGCATTTTATGAAAAGTAGAAATTCTGGGAATTCTCGAATATTACACAAAGAAACTCAAACTCAAATGCTGTGCAGTCCTTTTTTATTTAATGCGGGACAAATAAAATTCTAATTTGCTCTATCTGGGATTTACAGGGACATGTTATAAGCAATCACGTGGACTATCGTGTGATCGCGCGCAATCGCGCGCCTGATTCACGCGCGCGATGTGCGCGCATGTGGCCGAGGAGGGTTGGACGCTAAAACTCTGCTTGGATACAAGATGGCGTCCCGCTGGCTTTCTGCTGGTGACTTCAAGACTTTGTATGTGTAATCCACTTTATACCATTTTTACTCCAACACAAGAACATTTTCTCCTATATTAAGCTCATCTACAATGGAAAAAGCTTAAAGAGAAAAGATTTGCAGGAACTGAGAGGGGTGAAGTTTACCTCCCTACTGAGCACCAAAACGTCATCTCCAATCTTAGCTGCCAAATCTGACCAGTTGGTACGCCGAACCTGCACGATGTCGGAGAATTTGGCAGTAGATTTGATGCTCAGAACATTGATGAATTCTCAGGAGTTCAGGGAGTCAGAGAATAAAAACTGGGAAAAAGTAGCGAAGCTGATCCCAGGAAGCACTCCACAACAGGTTTGAGGTTTTATCAGATCGGCCTGTAGATTGCAAATCCGTGATCATCACTGATATCTGAAGATCCCATACATGTATGTTTACCCAGATTTTGATCACTGATCCCAAAATTGATGGCAATTTTGATCCCTGATCGCTGACTCCATGAAAGACACAACTGATCTTGTTCTCACAGGTTGTGATCTCTGATCCTGGTGCTAAACACGGCTCGATTTTCCGCCGCTCTCTCGATTCCGGTCCCGAAGAGCGGCTTGTAATCGAGCCTATCTTTATACAGGCCTTTGATCTCTGATCCTGGCGCTGATCATTCATCCCACCCTTATACACAGGCCTTTGACCTCTGATCCTTTTACCATGTTACAACCTTGCTGTTGATATATCCCAAAGTAATTTTTGGCATGATCACCAAGTGAACAAACCATTAAAAGATCACATAACAAAATTATAAACGAAAATAAAACTGAGAAGTGCAGGCTCAATGCAATCAATTCTCAATTCTCTGCTATGCCACTGCATTCTGCCACAGAGAAAACGTTTATGATCTAAAAGGGGTGTCTCGAAAAGTCAGACCTCTAAACTTCAGACCTCAGACCCCTCGAAAACTCAGACCACTCGAAAACTCAGACCTCGAAAACTCAGACCTCTCGAAAACTCAGACCTCGAAAACTCAGGCCCCTCGAAAACTCAGACCTCGAAAACTCAGACCCTTCGAAAACTCAGACCCCTCGAAAAAGTCACAATTGTTGTGTCACGCAATCGTCACACATGAGAAATATATCCAAAATGAATAAATTTATTAAAAAAGTCTGGCAATAACAACAGCAATGAGCTCTAATTTTGCAGAATTCGCTTAACATTCGTACGATCCTGTCTATTTTCGGGATATTTTCTGTGGTGTAGACGTTGCCAAAAGCACCTTGCCCGAGCGCTCTTTGCCTGGCAGTACGTTACAATCGAACGTTTTTATGTCAGCGACACTTTCCGAAGCAGAGTGTTGCTTTTTCAAGATTTTGGGGAGCTTGATTCGCCGAAAAAGTGCCATGCTGGACTTGGAGATACATGGCGAGTGAACAAGTCCCCGGCAAAATTAAATTCTGGTGGGAGATTACCCGCGTGATACGGGGTGACTAAATTTGTCGTACATTTCACATACGGAGTTGTCGGAGTTGGCCTTGAAACGGCAGTCCGAATGGTGAAGTGCGTTATTTCATCAGTCTAATTTTCTCAATTTGCATTTCAAGAGTGGAATATTCATAGCAATGAAATCAATTAAGTTATCATTTATAGAACATTCATTACAGACACTCCTTGTCAAATTTCTTGCGTGATCAAGAGGAGCACTTAGACTAAAGTAGTTACCATGTGCACTAGTGGGTTTTCGTTCAGACGGGTCTTCAGTAGGTCTGAGTTTTCGAGGGGTCTGACTTTTCGAGGTCTGAGTTTTCGAGGGGTCTGAGTTTTCTAGGTCTGAGTTTTCGAGGGGTCTGAGGTTTCGAGCTCTGAGTTTTCGAGACACCCGATCTAAAAGAGGGGAAAACAATAGACACAATAATTAATTTTATAAAGTAGGAAGAATATGACCAGATGCATTCATTGGAGACAAGACAAGGCTCGCACACAGTATTATTATATTATTATAATGCTGGATAAAATTATACCCGGCTAGGTGCAAATGCAAACTAGTTGTGTCAAGTGACTAGTGTGGGAAGCGACAGCCATTATATACCTGACATGACTTAGAAGTCCCTGGAAGGCCCCGAGGCAGTAATTGTAAATTCCGAATAAAAACACATTTATCCAGACACGTAAAATGTTTTATTAATGTTTGATAGTGTGCTAAGAGATGGAAAGAAATCCAACAGACTTCACTGGGTACCATTAATCCTACCTGGCAGCATTTGTCTTCTGGCTCCAAGCAACTTTCTAGTTTTCTAAACTCTGTCTTACACTTTGCCGAGGAAAAAGAATCTGTGACTACCACTGTCGCACATGGGAATGCTAGAGCAAATTCCCAACCAACTGTGAGAGATGCCAATGCTTTAGAGAGACAAAATCCTGCTGATCCTGAGACAGGTTAGACTGATTATATTGGCTTTTATTCTTCTCTGATCTGTCCCACACAAACACCCTAGCTTTGTTAAGTGACACTTTTCTGTACTCGCTTTTCTGACCAGTAGCTCCCATCCCCTTGGATGTGGTGGTACTCCAACACCCCAAAAGTATATTCCTGGGTGGAAACACAGACATTTCTTTGAGAGTAATTTTTTTAGTCTAGATTGGACTGGGGAGGTAGGGGGGGGGAGGGGGGAATGGAATGGGGACAAGAGGATACTCTGAAACTCTTTCCCTGTTTTAGACAAAAATAACAGTTTTCCCTCCCGTATTTTAGATGACCCCAAAATTGATATCCTTTTCAGGGCTTCATAAATCTCCTATCCAGTCATCTGGGATAGCAACTCTACATACAAACCAGTAATTTGCAGCTTACAAATACCTCAACATATAAACCAGTAATTTGTGCCTTACAAATACTGTACCTATCTCGGCATGCGAAGCAGTAATTTGTCGCTTATAACTACCTTTAATACAAACCAGTAAATTTGTACTAATTTTGTTGTTGGTATTCTCTTGTTTATTCCAATGTGCTGATGAATAGGACATGAAAGGTAGCCGTCAATTCATCAACTTTGATTTTTTTGTCCATTTTCAATATTTTCTATTACCAAGCTCTTAATCTACATGCACTAGCAAGTTTGATTCCTAATTTTTAGGGAATTAGAAGCAGAATCTTACCAAGAAACTGGCACAGAATCAAAGCAGGTACTTAATTCCATCATTGATAGAATACTGATAACATCTGACACATCGATCATCTGCAGTTATGTGAAAAAGAGGAACAGTTACTTTAGGTTTAGTGTATATTTTCTGTATAACGCAAACTGGCTAAAGTTAAAACTTACTTAATTAACATTATTATTTACTAATTTACTATTAGCTATACTGGCAAAGCAATATTTAATAATTATGCATCAATTTTTCAATAGCCAATTTAAGTAGTTCAAGTTCCTCTGTCCTTTCAGACGGTCATTGAAATTAATCTTTTCGTTATGTTCATGTATGTTCATGTATCCTGCAATGGGACAACCTTAAGTAAAGGCTGGTTAATAGAATCAATCAGAAATTGTATTGTAATTATGTTTTAAACTGTTTTGTTTTTGTTTGAAGTAGTTTTATGAAGTGGGGGGGGGGGGGGGTTAGGGGACTAGAATTATTGACTGTTTTGTCAAAATTTGTAATCTTCCAGATTTCTTTTCAGATTTAGATGTTAAAACTGATATATCGTAAGATGCTTCCTGACTGGTTTATTTTGTTTCCTGTGCAGAGGTCAATACTCAGACAAGCTCCATCAGCCAGGTCACAAGCTTCCAGCATAGAGACATTACAAGGGTAACCAAATATGTTCCTTTAGATATGGCAGATAACAATGGCACCTAGTCAGCATTATTAATTAAAGTCACTTCTATTAAACTACTTTTTTGTTTGTAGGCCAAACATGGTGATTCATGTGTGTGACGAAAGCAAGAACTGTAAGTCAAATGTTTCTTTACCACAATTAAACTTTTTTGATATATTATTATCCATGTAACAAATAGATCCCATATTGCCATGTGTCTGTGTTCAGTTACATTTATATATGTCAGACGATATTATTGTCAAAACATGGTAACCTGGACAAAAAAGTGGCCCGCAAAGTTCTCCAAATTCAGAGGTCTTCCTCTGTTCGCATGCTCCCATGACCAAAGGTTTGAAAATTAATTCAGACTAGAACTTCTTCAGATACATTACAAACTGTTATTGGCTAAGAGTTGGGACAGATATTTTTGTTGGCTTTGTTTGTAAAATAAGTACTTACTATGAGAAATATATTTTTAAAAAATGTAAATACATATTTTATTTTTGTTTTGACCAGTGAAACAAGACTTTTCTTGTCCAAGAGATCTGCTGATAAGTGAGATGAGATATTTTGCCGAGTATCTCTCTGTGGAAGCTCAGAGATGGGAGGAGGTCGATATTTCTGTGCATTGTGATGTGCAGATCTTTGATTGGCTGATGAAATATGTCAAAAGACGGCTTCATGATAAGAACAAGTCAACAACTGAAGAAAAGAAACCCAAACTTGGTGAGCTATAATAATTATTATAATATTTTAACTTGGGTTGTTAAAGGACCTCTCTCATGGATAACATAAGTAGGTAAAGTAAAGTCTGGGTGCCGGTGCTTATCTCCGGTGCTTATCTCCGGTTTCCGTAGCATGAAGCGACTCAAGGAGTATTTCTATTCCCCCCTGGATGGGATGCCAGTCCATCGCAGGGTTAGCCCCAGCATTAAATTCGCCGGTACCCATTTATACACCTGGGTGGAGAGAGGCACTTTGAGAGTAAAGTGTCTTGCCCAAGAACACAATGCAGTACCCCGGCCAGGGCTCGAACCCGGACTGCTCAATCCGGAGACGAGCACACTAACCATGAGGTCACCGTGCCTCCCATAGCTTTAAGTTTTTTAACATGTATCGTAACATGTACGTTTTTATTGATCTTTCTCATTCAAGGTCATTCTTGTTTATTCCCAGTTTTTTGTTACCTCTTTGGTGTTATTTCATTACCAAAGATGACTTTTTGGTGTCAAAGCCCATTAAGAGAACTCTTTTCTGCAAACTGGGCTTCTTCTCGGCCTAGCTGCCATAGCAACAAAAGTCCTACAGTTTTGACATTGACTTGCATCGATGCAATAAAAGCGCTTAATTTATAGAGAGAAGAAAGCTTGAGCATCTGATCCAGTTTTAGTCCTGGTTAGTGTTAACTGGCTTTCAAACGACATGGTATGGTGTGCTGTGCTAAGTTTTTAATTTTCATAGACTTAATGGCTTTTAGCTGATTCTTATAATAGTTATGACATTTTGTTTTTGTGTCTGCAGAACCAAACAATGTAATATCTATCTTAATATCATCAGATTTCCTTAAGATGGATGCATTGGTAGGTTTTAATTTAATGATTATCTCCATGTCTCATTTTGTGATAAACATAAAATATTAAATTAAATGTCTTGTAAAATCTCCACTTTTGATGCTGTTTTGGCAGCTTGTATGTGTAGTATTTTGACAGTTGCCCTATATTTTTTTACCATTTCCTTTCAGCGTTTACTAATGCCTGAGTTTGACTTTGTTTTTGGTGTTCTATTTCAGGTGGCTGAGTGCATCAACTTCTGTCATGAGAATATGTCATCCATTGTAGCCACACCTTGTAACATGAATTGCATTAACGACAAGCTAGTCACCAGGTATGTTGAGGCCCTGCCAGGTAGGATTCCGACAAGGGAAATGCCCAAAAGATAGCAACAGCACAAAATGAAATCAGGACAAAAGATTATCTTGCTCATCAAAATTCTGACAACTATATCAAGGAAGACAAGTAACGACAAACTACTGGGCAGGCATGGTACATTTTCAATTTAGACAAGCAACATGGGATGCCCCCTCATGGAAAGTTTAAGATTTCAGATTGCATTATATAATATATCACATATAATATATCACATTTGTGAAGTTTTTTCTCTCATATCAGAGGTCTATCCCTCTTTTTTCAACCAAACACTGTACAACAAAACTTAGTAATAAATGACCACTCCAAAATCTGGTAAAGGTGTTTTTTCTCCTGATTTGGAAAGTTTTCTTTTGAAATATGTAACTAGTTCTTGCACAAGTACATTTTGTTAGTATATTTGTTTAGTGCCAGTGAAAGAACTTTAATATTATTATGAAATATTTGCTTTTTAAAGTAACTGGTTTAGTTTCTCTCTGGATTCTTTTTAAGAATGGCAAAGCTTTTTAATCATAACGAGTTGGAAGGAATTAAGGATCGGAAGGACAAATTTAAAAGGTCAGTAACCCAATGTAGGATGTCTGTAAAACAGAGACATACATCAATTCACATCTGCATATTTGTGTATTGAATGCATGGAGCAAGCAATGCAACTTCAAGCCTGCCCACCTCCATGAATACTCCGTATAACTAACTTATTAATGTTTTCTTAATTTCTTACAGCAAACTGTTTTGTAAAAAAATAGAGGAGTTGTTTGATCCAAGATTCTCATCAAATTCCTCGTCAAATGCCAGCACCTTGTTTCGGTAAGAAGGCGTACGGGCCCCCCTGTCAGAAACTCCTACTTCAGTCTCATGGAACAAATACCTCGTCTCTGATAAAACACCAAGCCCGCAATTTTGTTGCAAAGAAATACAATTTGTATTCTTGTGGAGACCCCCTGGAGGACTCCCCTAAAAAAATGACAGGGGGTGCTCGTAAAAAATTCGAAAACAACGCTAAAAGGTACCTGAATCTCGTCTTGTGTGCCTGCCCAAATTCATTTTCACACCTTAGGGGTACCAATTCTAAAATCACAGATTACAAGTGGTACTGCTATGACTATTTTCAAGTAAATAATTCAAATTAAAAGTTATTTGCGTAACCAATACTGTTACGGTTCTTGGCGTTCTTCAGATCGATGACCTTAAAGGCCCCAAAAGGGTACCATGGCAGCTAACGACAAGCATCCCCGTCAATTCGGTAGGGGAGCCCCCCCAGGATGGCGACAAACTCATGTGACACCTTAAGGAGATTTCATCCTATTTGTGATTAGACACTAAAAAATTCGGAAGCTCTTCGGGAACTTCAACTTGCTTGAGTAAAAGATATCATTTATTTTTGTCCCCAACTGCACCACGCACTTGACATCGCATCAAAATTAAAGTTATTCGCTCTTTACTTTCTAACTGCAATACAAAATTATAAAATAATATAACACTTTCTAAACGCTCTGTTTGTTTGGAGAAGTAACTGTGCACTTGCCGACGGCTTATTGTCGGTTTAATGTTGTTATACAAATAGGTGCATCGCTTGTGGTAAACTACTGACGGCCGAATCACAAGGCAAACTGAGATGTATTCCAAACAGAATGATGGTGAATCACAGAGGAAAGGTGTCTTACGTTCATTCGCGGTGAGCCTTAAATTAACTGTATGGCCTCCAAATTGAGTGAAATACAAAAATAACCTCTCAAAACAATGACAATAACGCAGAAAATTTAAAAGAAATGTTGTGATGATTACGAAAAAACATATTGCGATATTGGCTTCTGAAAAACTGTTAGGCTGAACAGTTTTCAAAGTCGTTCGTTTGAAGCCCGGGAAAGATCAGTATTTGTTTGTAATGAAGCTGTAGACTTGCAGTTTTGTCATTTAGATCCAGTAGCTTTTGCAGTAACAGTAAGAGTCGGTCATAGCGTGGAATTGGCAAAGCTTATTAAAGTAAACTGAGCTAAGCCGTGACACAGCCCCTTTAATTTCAACCCCTTTAGAGTGACGGCCAAGGCCGTCCAGAAGGTGTCTTTCGAACTTGTGATCAACTAAGAACGTGGATTTTGGTCGCGTTTTCTTCATAAAATGAATGTTTTTAATGTAACTGAAAGTTGTAACTTCTTTTTACAGAGACTTTACGTGGGATGTAAATGATTACCTTCTTGGTTTGCGTGAAGAAGTGAAATCCTGGAAAGAGGTTTATTGGAGGTGAGATTCGCTTTTGTTAGTCAAGATCATTCTTGAAATTCTCCTATATGTTTTACATACATTTTGTATTTATTTTCGTGAGAGAACTTTGTTATCAATCAGCGCATTTTCGTTAGATGGTTAGCTGCTATATTTCCATAACCAGTCTACCTAAAAAAGGAATTAAATGCCGCTGATAACCGATTTTCAGTTTTAATCTCAAAACCAATAATAAATCACGTGATTAAATTTTCACCAATCAGAGCTCAGAACATGTGTGCGCCACGATCTTTCTCTCACACCTGATTGGCTGAATGCAACATCTGCGCTCTGATTGGTTAAAGCATGAGTTTGATGTTCTTGAGTCGATATTGTTAATCACTCTCAGCAAAACGCGCTCAAATAGCAAAAAATGCAAAAAGGTACTGACGAACGCGCCTCTTGTTATATTGACAGAGTATGGGGCACTTTGAATATTCTTTACTGCCATCGCTGCGGTAACTATTTCCAATGCACAGAGCTGGGCCACTGCAGTTATCACCCGATGACTGTGGATTATGGAAACATGGAGTGTACAGCTACTAAGATAATTGGAGTTTATCCATGCTGTCAGCAGAGAGTTCTGCATTTTGATCCATCTTTGGAGACATCTGTAAGTTTAACAATTAGTCTTGCAGTCCGGGCGGGAGTTTGTTTAGAGAATCTTCAAGGATGCGCAGTCGAGTTGACTGTTGCTCATAGAAGACGGGGGTGGGTCGTTGTTATAGAGACACGAGCTGAAGGGATTATCCTTTCTTGGTGAACTTAGCGCGCGCGCAATCGTGCTTTGTCAGCGATTAAACAACAACTTTTGGAACTGATCGGATTCACGAATTTTGCAACACACAACGACGAGTCGATCGTGTAGTTTGATCTTCCGGGTGAGGGAAGTCCTGAGAAGGACTGTTGTCGGTGACGGTGACTGTAAAGGTAAATACTGTATCACGTCCGCTGAAAGTCTCCAAGCTACGCGCTTACCGGTGACGGAAACATAAACCAATATACCCCGTCCACTGTGCCTTCTCCTCCTAAACGTTTTTTCGTTAATCTGTATAAACAGGTTACCGAAGACAAATACATGACGTATGTTTGTTCGATTGCAGTTGGAAAAAAAATTATTTGAACTGAATCCATTTTAGGGATACTAGTTTGAGCAGTTTAAAGTGTGTTTGTGTTGTCAACAGGGATGCTGTGTACGTGATCACAAAACAACGTTAAAAACACCGCAGGCAACCGTAGCAGAGAACAAGGAGAGTGCAACTGAACAGGCTGATGACAAAACAGACAAAGACACAACTGCAGAAAATAACGACGAACAAGGACAAGAGGAGAATACGGAAGAAGAAGGTAATAACCTATTAAGATTACTTACTGTGAATTTGTATCATAATAATAAACCTTGGAAAGAGTCAATAAGATTTTGTACGGATGCTGCTGTGACCTTCTTACGAGCGCTAGCGCGCGATTGACCCAAGTAAGAATGAAAAATCTTTGACCTTGGTGAAATTTAAACTATTCCAGAAGGAAATACGGAACAGTATCCTTACTGAGTTACGACGGAACGTTGGAGAAAATCGGATTTTAACCACTTATTTATGTTCAAGTATAATATTTTGTGTGATTGTGTTTAAAGGCTGAATTATAACAAACGCCCACATCAAGAATATTCGTATGTATGCGCTTTTACTTAGGGCACTCATCTCAACCAGAGAAAGACAAATCGTCAGAGACAGGGAACCCTGCGGAGAATGTTGCAGACACCGCACCCGCTGCACAGGTGACATCTAAGAGAAATTCCGTTTCACAAGGACATCAAACAACCACCAACAATCCACTTGTAGTTGAGGATTTGTTTGCGCACAGGAGTGCTGTCTGCGTACCATACCGCAGATTAGCAAGCGCAAGGTAAAAAGAAGTTTAGGAGTAGGAGCGACCGTGGTACATGAATGGCTCTCTATCGTTAGAGAAAACAATATTTGAAACAACGGCAACAATGCTCCTATCTAGTGTAAGGTAAAAAGGTAAAGTCTGCATACGAGCCTAGTGGCCCCTCATGTCGGCGCTTATCCCAGTTTCCTTAACATGAAGCGACCAAGGGTACATGTATTTCTACCCCTCCCTGGATGGGATGCTAGTCCATCGCAGAGTTGCCCAGAATTATTTCGCCGGTACCCATTTATACACCTGGGTGGAGAGAGGCACTGTGAGATTAAAGTGTCTTGCCCAAGAACACAACGCAGTGCCCCGACCAGGACTCGAACCCGGACCAATGGTTAGTCCAACGCACTAACCATTAGGCCAGCACGCCTCCCGTGATGCATCTGGTGCAGCAGTGGAATACCTATCTCACGAGAGCTGGTACACTATTGATCAATGTATCCCAATTCGAGATAGGCCTAGTTTACTCTTTAAGGAAAAGTATAGGGTATTTTTTACTTATGGATTTATTATCAACAGGTCTGCAGAATTGAACGTGTTTGGCGTGGAGGAAATAGCTTTAGCAAGCATGCACGTCAGAGATCTGGAGGTAAAACTTTAGTTTCCTACAGGCAGTTTTTTGTATTCCTGTTGTTATGAATGTCGCGCTTGTAGTTCGACTAATTGCTTTTACGTTTTTTTATAGCCTCGTGCAAATTAGTTGAATTTTCTAGTAGTTCCTCGACATAAAACAATGGATTCAAGGGCAATAAACAATACCCAAATCACAGCACGATAACTAACCAACAGTTGTTTCCTCAACACCCAGTTATACCCGTTGCAGTTTTCTTAACAACATTGATTTGCTGCTTGTTTTCAATTACTTCAGACCAACACTAGCGCTTTATCGGACATGATTGACCCAAGTGAACGAAAAGTATCTGAATTTCCAACGGTAGGTATAAATAGCATTCAAAATAAATCAACTGACAGAGTAACCAAACCTCTTCCAGTAACAGCTTTAAGACAACAGTCAGTGCTGCTGTTTGAGGTGTGAGTTGGGGAGGGGTGGTGGGTAGGTAACCTGTCTAGGACTAGCATGTCGTGCAGGGGAGGAGGGAGGGGTGGGTAGGGGTAGTAACACCCCCAGTCGCACCATGCTGCAGAAACTCCAGTGTGCTTTTCATATTGTTTTCCTCTGTCATGTAATAATCACAAACTGTCTCTTCCCATCAGTACCTACCTTCCATAAGACGTAGCCGCAGTCGGTTAGTTCACCGCAGCTCACTGAGGAGGATGAAGCTACAGACAGCTAACAAGGAGGACGACTATGACCTGGGAGAAGACGAGGACCAACCCGAGTCAGAGGACAATGACTTAGAACAGAAACGTTAGTATCTAACTTGTATCTGGCTTGTTATCGATCCGACGGGGGGCTGATGTGGTTGGGAGAAAATTGTTGTTGTTGCAACTTAATCCTCTTTACTATATATCGACTTGTAACCTTTTCTTTCTTTTTTTTTAGTCTCTGCTCGAGAAAAACCACGACCTCCGAGAAAAATCACCTCCGCATCTAGAAAAGAGTACGTAACATGTATCGTTTGCAACCTGTTTACTACTTTAATAGTCTAAGGAGCAAGTTTCTTTTACGAATGAAATGACTGACATCTCCATTGAATCCAACCGAACTATTGCATCTTTTCTTGTATACGTTGTTCCATCAATCGTTGCAGTTGTTATTTCATTTTCACTGATCACGAGGGAGGCGCCGTGGCCTAGTGCATACTAATGCCGAGGTGCCAGGTCCAAATCTTCCTCCGTGTCACTTGACGGATTTCTCTTCGGTGGTTCTGAATTCAACTCCTCCACGGAAATCTTGAGCTCATTCTTTCTGCTTCCTTTTCAAGTTTCAGCACATTTAAAAGTTACAAGTGGGATTCACAACGATCTGCTCGATGGAACCAGGACGCGCAACGTGAGGAAGGTAAGGTAGATACTCTGGTGAAAACAAGCGTTGTTCTACGTACGTACTTTTATTTATTACTTATTCTTCGCTGATCGCGTTCTGATTTGTCCTTTATCTAGATCAAAAGCGCATGACAGAGTTGGTGTCTTATTTGACAAGACAGCGGGCTCACACTCCACAAGAGAAAGTGGATAGTAAACAAAAACCCAAAGAAGTAAGACTTTGTGATGACGTTGTGTGTTTATTAGTGAATGGACCAGCTCGGAGGTTTCTACATAATATGCGAATTCTCTGTGTTTACTGCCTATTAACTGTGGCAATTTTTTTTCTTTCTCTATCTATAGCTTTAAAGGATTGATTGATTGACTGACTGACTGACTAGTTTACTGACTGACTTTCCGACTGCGACTGACTGTCTGTCTGAACCAGTGTCTGAAGGGGCACCACAGCCGCTGGTGTTAATTTTGTTTTTGTTTTCTTTCGTTAGTTCCTAGGAGGTATTTTCTCCAAGTTAGATCATCAATTCCGTATGTCACAACAAGGGACTGTCTCCAAGACACAGTCTGGCGGACCACAAACAGGATCCAGGTAACGTATACCCAAGTTCATTGCCATACTTTCTTTGTAATGTGAGTTCTAATAATCCAGTGCTACATAAACGCGTTATCCCTCTCCCTCTCCCCCCCCCCCCCCCCCAGAAGACGATTTTCCTTTTTTCTCTTCACCTGTTCGCTTGACAGTGTATAGCTACTGTATTTCTATTGTTGCGAGAGATTAGAAGTTGATCGTTCTTGGAAATTCGAAATCCCGCCAATTATTCTAGTGGCTAAAATAGGGGTGGAGCGAAAGTTCCGTATTGTTTTTGTATGAGCCAGTTAACCCTAAATTCCATGACCAAAACTTGGATTTTTGGTTCCAGGAAAGGGATTGTAATTTCCAGAATATGACTTCGAGCCGTCAACTCCTCTTTTTCCCTCAAATGTCAGGTGAACACGTGTCGCTTTGGCAAGTCCACATGCATGAGAATTTCTGATTCTTGTTGTCCCACTCATTAATAGACTGAGTGTTCCGATTCCTGACTCGTACTGTAACGAGGTCTGTGGGATAGACGTTATATTGCTTCTTATTTTTCCTTGCAGTCAAAGAATTCGGAAGATCCCGCTGAAGGTGACCACGTGAGGGTGAATAAGCAAGAAAATGACAATTTGAATAACATTTTAAGACTTTTTCGTTTGTAATGATTGAAAGTTATTTCATATTTCCCTTTTAACTCTCGTGTATTACTAAATACGTTGTATTATAATAAACGCATTCCTCAAAAATAAAAAACTGCTTGATATGTTCTGTAGTGTTATATGGCTTTTGTTTTTCACGACGGATAGCCACCACTGCCACCTTGGATTCGGAAAACGGAGGAGGGCTGAGGCTCCTTCTAGACTGTTCCAGGCTCTCAGATAGTGGGACACGCGAAGAAAAGATACGCGAGTGGAAGAGGTGGGGTGAAGACGCGTCTTTACCCCACCTCTTCGCTCGCGTATCTTTCCTTCGCGTGCCCCACTATCTGATAGCCTGGAATAGGCTATTGTCCTTCCTGTCATACCTTCTTTCCTTCTTGTCCTTCTTACATAGTATAGTCCCTGAACTCTCCATTTCATGTACTCTTCCCGAAGATGAGAGTTGAAACTCTCCGTCCTATTTGGCCTGAAACTTCCATGCACTCTCATCGACTCTCGTGCGCTCTCATCGAGATTAAACGTGTTCAAATTTTACACGAGAGTCGACGAGATATTTTTATCGCTTTGCCCAAGTTGATGAAAGTCGATGACAGTTGACTCTCATCCTCGTTTGGCCCAGGATTTATAGGGGCTCAAACCCAGGGCGCCCGGAAGAGAGAGTTCAGCGACTGGACAACTCTTAGACGGCTGGGGTTGTGCACCAGGAACAGGACAATCCTTGAACACGAGGAACACCGATAATGACGGGCCGGCGGTTATATTGGGACGAGAATATCCTATTTGTAGTGTCACAACGACTCCCAAGATAGTTGCAGATACATGGGAGGGAATGCGAATGAATGGCACGAGACAGGCAGTCTGTCCTGCTTCCAATACCAGGGGCGGATCCAGAAAATTCAGAAAGAGGGTGCCGAGACCTACACCCACCCCTCCCCGAATGAAAACTTCACTTTTCAGGAAAATCAGCATACAGTATTGTGGGCGTATTTGTGATGCAAAGTTACGTAACGTTAACGTTTCGGAAGATAGGTTACAAAAACGTTTTGGAAAGACAAACGTTTTGAAAATACAGGATACCGTTCCAAGTTCTCATACCTTCGTTGAAACTAAACGAAAACTACACTTTATTCGACAGAAATGCATTTTGCGGCATTTGCAGAAGACTCTGGTAGCGAAATAGAAATTTATCTGGTTTTTTTTTTCTGCCTTGTGGTAATACGGCTAATACATCCTTGAGATGGCGTTTCTGATCCTAGGCAGCATCGTAGTTCTGTTCAAATTAAAAACCACGCAACGCAGTTCCGTACAGGAGTTCGAGTTAGATGTAACGCGTATTTTTATTAGACGTCTCCGTAGCTAAGCATGAAGCCCGCAGGAGGCTAGGGATTTCAAATGAAATTTCGTTGGCTTAGTTTTCGTTAGTAGTATTTATATTTTTGTTAAAAAAAAGAGCCACTAAGAGAATTTAGGGACAATGTCACTTGTATAACTTCAAAAATTCAACAGCCCAAAAACGTGTCAACGACAGTGGAAACCTACAAACAGTGTTCAAGTTTTGTTAAAATTACTATGCCAGTGCACTGAAACTAATAAATATGGAGTTATAACACTATGATACTACCAGAAACGTTAGATCTCAACTTGAAAAAGTCAGCCGACTTTTTCAAGTTCTGTCCTTTTGATTTGGAAAATTTGATGAAAACTATTTACGTTCACCCTCTTGCTTATAAACATTTGGAGCATTTCCTGTACAGATGAAAGAGCTTAGTCATGATTTAGTGGCCATTTCCCTAAAAATACGAAAAATGACCGTGGCAGTGTCCCTTTAAGTTTAGTTCAATTTCTTCGAACCTGAATGTTTCCCAATACATTTATTAATACATTAATACAGTAAGATTATTTGGCGCTGAAACCGTGAATTTAATAGGTAGTCACTTGAAGGGTACACGAGTAGGCCCTTTTTCCCTCTGAGACATTTCATGTACTCATACACTTAATAAAGAAAACACTTCGCTTTTTAAAATTCAAACAAAGAAGATATTTAATATGGGGACCGCGGGAGTAGAACCTGGGACACACGATTCAAGAAGCATACACCTATCCACTACACTATCAGAGCGCCAGCTGCGAGGACCCCAACTTTGCAACTTTAAATACTGCAGGTCTAAGTTTATGTAATACATTTTCAGTGTCAGCCAAACCACAAACGGGGAGGTACGCAGCTTTTTACAAGGTCCCACAATGTTGGCTGAAAAATTATAAACAACAGCAACAATGGACCCTAGCCCTAAAAAATTAGAGCTGCGTGCTATTAAGATCCAATGAAATTAGAGGTTCTAGAGAGCTGCGAACTATCCCCAAAAATTAAACCTAACCGCAAGTAAATCCAAGTGGAGCTAACTGCAAGCAAACATGAGTGGAACAAACTGCAAGCAAACCGGGGACGTTTTTTGTGTAACCATATGTAGTGGGTAGTCACTGGAAGGGATAGGAGGCCCTTGACATTTCATTACTTTATATAAAAGGTCACGAAATGTCAAGGGCTTCCTGGTTTATTCCTTCCAGTGACTTCCAATTTAATATCATTTAGCCTCAAAAAGCTCATTACATGTATTACTTTCCAATATTTCACTCTTATTTAAAACGCGTTTTTAAATCTATAGCATATTTACAGTTGGGTGGCATCCCTAGTTTTGGGGTCTTCAATACTTTTCTATGCTTATTATTAATTCCGTGGGCAACCTATAATATTATATCCTGCGGTTTTTACGCATAAACTAGATTCAAATTAGTAAAGAAATGCAAATTAGTCAATTTCTGTTTCGTAACATCGACATGACAAGTTTATTTTTGAGCTGCTGAAGAGCAAGCGAAAAGAAAATGGCGATGTCTTCATCGCTTTTCCGTCGACTATGTCGCCGACTAATGAGCTATCAGCACAGGGCCACAGCTGGGAAAGCAGGAAGCTTTATTTTTCATGGTCGTATTGTAGCGATTCGAGCTCAAACGAGGCTTAAATCCAACACGGCAAATGAAGGGGCGATTTTTATTCAAGAAAATTGTAATTATCCAGAGGCTGAGCTCTCTTTCGAATGGAATGAACTCCAGACTGCTTACAGATCTAAACGGACTGTAGAGCTATTGCGAGGAATGTTTGTTTTGAAGTTATGCTCGTACGACACTTTCGTGCTGAATAGTATGAAGGTAAGTTCTATATAATTTAGTTTAAAAACTTAGACACGAAATTTCTGTAGGTATGGAGCGTTTTCATGTGACGTCATCAAATTCTAACATTCAAAACCAAAGAGCCACCAATCTTTTTATACTCGTCAGGCATAAGAGGTGCTAAATCTATATCTGTGTACGACTTTTTAGCTCAACAGAGTCCTTCATTTGGAACCAGCGCATTTTGAATTTCAGCGCTTGCGTGCGTGACACTAAAGTATTTTAATAAGTTTATCATGTTTGCCAGAAAACACATACTTTAATATCTCGCGAGTTTTAGCCATTTACGAATGTTAAGTATTGGGAAAAGTGTGTTTACAAATATTTGTTTGTTCAGTACAGGTAATCATTCGCCGAGATAACCAGATGTTTTGGTTTTCCACTGAGGTACACCAATATGGCGGCTCCAGTTGTGCGGAACAATTGGACGAATATCTGAAGTTTGGAATAACGCACACACCTGAAATTTGGTGTATTCTTTATTTATCTTCTATAAAATCGTAGTTTCCTGACTCTGTCCACTGAATGGTTTTCGATTTTTTATTTTGGTCTGACAGTCGCGAGTGAAAACGCTCTATTCAACCATCAGGACATTTTAGGGAAAACGGTGCGAAATGTAAGGCCCAGTTCTGCTGTGCCGAACTCAGTTCAGGAACTCAGTTTGCTGAGATCTCGGTACGTCTGTTAAACGCAACAAAACTCAACTACATGGAAAATTTTCAGCCCCGTTAGCTGAGATCCCAGTATCGCGAAGCTGAAAATTTCCATGTAATCGCGTTGACCGGGCCAGCCCGGCTGAACGTACCAGCAGGGATGAAATTTTCATGTGGGAAAATTTCCGGACCGGTTACCTAGATCTCGGTTTTTGCACTGGGCTGGAAATTTTCACATATGAACACAGTTTTTTTTTTCAAAGGAAATAGGAGAAGGCCGAGCTATCCCGGTCAACCGGGCTCATATGAAGTAGACTGCTAGCAGTCCCTTTCTAGATAGTCGCGAGGTCGCGCGAAATAGGCGAGCGGAAGCAGAAAACTGGAGCGAATGGGGGAGGGGGCGTGGGGAGAGGCTGTGCGCTGCGCTATCGCGACTATCTAGAAAGGGACTGCTAGCAGCTGTCAACATATGAAGAGGCCCTTAAAATACTCCGCCGCCTCTGTTACAAGTAAAAGAGAGCGATGCAAATAAAATGCAAATCTAGCCAGTGTCTAGCAGAGCCTGTCCATACACCTTGGTTGCCTGGGTTGGTCTCGTGAATAGGCTCGATTTCCGCCGCTCTTTATGACCGCGGGCTCATTTTCCCGAACAGCAGCTGGTAATCGAGCCTCAGATCGAGCCGACCGAGCCTATAAACGATGCGTGACTTGAAAATCTGAACATAACACGATGTCACGGAAACAATTTGTCAGTTCGCTTTATTTTATTTACTTTTCCTAAAATTTTAATTGCCCCTTTCAGAAAAAAAATATACTAAAGGACTGAAATATGCACATATTTTGGCTGTCAGCCATACTAACCCCGTCCGACCTCGGGCCGCGGGCCATTATTGAATGCTGAAGGGCTGCCAAGAATGTAAGGGACATATCAGACAGCAAGAAAAACAGGTTTTCTACTTGTCACGCGAATCTCTTGACGCAGCTTTCAGACTGGACAGACTTCTAAATACATCAAGTTTCCAGTTCGAGTTTGAATTTCTTACAAAGGATCTGGTACCAGCTATTCATTCTAATATGTCAATTCTGAGACATATTCACAGCATTTATTCTGCTCGATTACGCGTTCGCTTCTTACAAAGCTCTGCAGTTATATTCTGTGATCACATTGTCCAGACTCCATCGACAAGTGCTGACCACAACACTGTGGCTGAGGATCAGGTTCTCTTCAACAGTGACACGAGAATATTCGCTGTAAAGAAAACAAGCGATATACTGCGTACCCTTTTCGTTCTGAAACTGTGTTCGTATGATGTTGTGGCGAGAAAGAGTATGTTGGTACGTATACCCGTATGAATTTTGTTGATCGCAAGCTTTTTTATCGCACTTTGGGGCCACTTGTGCAGGAGGATCGACAAGATCTGTTCTGGATTTCAAGCCTTCAATAAATTCATGCAACTACGCTTCCTACTTTGATCGGTTTTATACTTCGACAACATTTTTGTATGAATGTTTCATTTTCGGTGCCAAGTAGAACAATTTGGAGTACTGGAGGGGTTAGGGTAGGGGGGGGGAGGGCAGCGGGGATGGGGGTCAGCGTGGAGTTGCCACACCTCGTGGTGCCTTTTCTTTGCAGAATATTATTTCTCTCAAAAACAAGAATTTAAATGTACTTTTCATAACTGGAAAAAATTGTAATTGTTGGTTAACCAGCTGTCACCTCAGGCTGGGTTAAAACATACAACACCTCTTAAAAAGCAGTTCCTTTAATTTTCTTCTCATTTCCATTTGAATAGGTAGCTAGGTCACATTATTGAGGCCATGGGATCCCTGAAAAAGTAGTTTCTTTAATTTTGTCATTTCTATTTGGATAGGTAGCTAGTTAAGATTTTATAGTCCTATAGATTTTGCAATTAGTTTTACAATTGGGAGGGGGGGGGGGGAGAGAGGGGGCAAAGACTGGAATTTGAAGGATATAATTTGTTTATATTCAGAGTCATGTATATTTTTCATGTTTTCTCTTTCTACAGCTAATGGCCTTTGGCCAAAGGGTGCTCGGAAAAACACTGTTTGAATTTTTATTGCGCAAAACTATGTACAGTCAATTTGTGGCTGGAGAGACTCTACCAGCTATCCAGGGTACAATTAAAATGTTACGTGGCTGTGGGATTGGAACTATGCTGTGCGTACCAAATGAAGAGGACCTATCTGATGACTATGATGACTTCAGAGGCAGGTAAGTGGAGGGGAATAGGGGGGCTGTAACCCAGGAGAATAAATAGGGGGTTGGAGAGGTACGGGAGGTGGGAGGATAGGGGGTGGGAAGGATTCCTAAGGTGGTGGGAACCAGGAAAAATCGAGAAAAATTGCGCAAAATTGTGAACATACAATGCAGACCTGCTGTCCCCCCATTATGTATGCTGCAAGTACCCAGGGGGTTCCCCCACATGTAAGGTTATAAAGATGACATGATAGACATGAATGGCACAACTAGATTTCAAGCTGGTGGTCATATCTTACAGGCCAACCATTTTTCTAATTTAAATTAACTTCCAACAACATTAAACATGAAGCTCTTAAATTTTCTACTGACAACATTAATTTGGTTTCAAATGTTTCATACAGGGAGGCTTTGTTTGATAGAAATGCAGAAGCAATCCTTGACTGCATTGGAAAAACAGGTGCGTTGGTAAGATAACAATACACAGAATAGACATAAACTGCCAATTATTATAACCCCAATCAGTTCAAAGTTAAAGGGTCAAGAAAAAAATTAATATAATTTGTTTCCCACTTTACATTCCTTTCCTTTTCGGTCACATTTCTCTTTCCAACCCAATTCCCGCCCCCTTTCTTTCTACTTTTCATCCACTTGCTATGCTCAATCTTCACACTTTCTACTGCCATCCACAATCTCATCCCCAGAGCCCACGTTACTCTTATCATAGGAACATGAAAATTAATGCAACAGTATGGCGCGCCTTTCCAGTCAATATTCAAACAATTTAATATGTAATGCAACTATTAAATTTCTGTGCCATATTTTTTATTTCCTTTCTGTATGTTTCTATATTGCTTTTATATATTTTATATATCTTTCTTTTATTTTATATATAAATGCTAAGCCCATTGTTTTTTTCGTTCTCTTTACTTGATTTTATATATGCTTTGCATGTTTTTTATATTTGTTCTATTTTTTTTTTGCGTTCCAAGTGGGATTTTTTATTTTTATTCTAATTAGTATGCAATACGTGATCAAAACTGAGATCGTGCACTTTCCCGTCAACCTCAAACAAAATGGCGGACGAGACTTTAAGAGATGCGAATGAAAGAGGCCTCTACAACTTCGTAGAGTCTCTTCGTAGCCTATTGATTGGTATTCAGAATATGGACGCTCAAGATTTGTCAGTTGAATACTTTGAGGAAGCTAACTTGCGCCTAGAAGATGCAATTTCAACTTTACAGTTGCTGCTTGTGTGTGGCAAAGTGATGACCCTGTGCTTCGAGATTTTAAGACAATTATTGAAGCTGTTTTGACAAAAGTACGCTTTGTTTTTCAAGTAACGACAATGTATGAGCAAAGAGACTTCGTTGAATCCACGGCGTCGAATTCGTTCGCTTGTCCTACTTCTAAACTAACAGGTAGTGTAAGACCAGTCATCGTTGTCGAAAGAGATCAGATTGAATTCTTACGTGAACTGCACTTCTCCTGGACAAAAATCGCTAGTTTGTTAGGAATTAGTGAAAGTACGTTACGTCGAAGAAGACGGGAATTAAAACCAGGTCTCCACTTAAAACTTCCAAGGCATCCGCGGCTGCACGACATGCAGAAGAAAGTTCTTGCTCCATGTGACCGAAATCCAAGATGGCGGATAGTGACTCTCGGTAATGTGATCACGTGTTTGCATACTAATTAGAATAAAAATAAAAAATCCCACTTGGAACGCAAAAAAAAAATATGGAACAAATATAAAAAATATATACAACATATATATAAAATAAAGATCAAGAAAAAACAATGGGCTTAGCATTTATATATAAAATAAAAGAAAGATATATAAAATATATAAAAGCAATATAGAAACATACAGAAAGGAAATAAAAAATATGGCACAGAAATTTAATAGTTGCATTACATATTAAATTGTTTGAATATTGACTGGAAAGGCGCGCCATACAACAGCTCTGGCGAATCAAAATCCAGAACCAGGAAACCAATTGTGCTCATGGCTGTCATTATGGATAGAGGCTCTGATTTGGGCACAAGATTGTCCCTTCCATTTTGTGCATTAATTATTCCTTCCATCTCTTCCAACCCACTTCCCACTCCTTCCTTTCTTCTCTTTATCCACTCCTTTCCTTACTATCTCAGGTAAACTCTTACATGAATTTTTATCTTCATAGTATAATTATTGTCACATAATTCTACCCTATTTCATATCAATTTTGTAATTATTTGCTTGGCATGCCTTTAGTTTACCTTTCTACCAGTTTTATTGACCACTTTTGTTCATTTTAAAAGCCCCCTTGGGGAGTGCTAGTAAAATTTGTATTTATATTTGTATGATTGCTATTATCGGACATTCCGCAAAAAGCGTAACAAAATTATTACTTTCTCTGAGCGCCATTTATGGAGGTGGATTCCTACAATATTTCCTACAGATTCCTATGGTGACGTCACATATTATCAACTCATGCAGGATTCTTGCAGCCCCTTACTTGGTTTCCTGATTATTTTGCCAGCAGGATAATCATTTGTCACTGCAATGCTGACCTTGTTTTATATGGTTTTGTAGAGGAAGGAGGATTTTCTCAAATGAAGATGACGGCAGTATGCAGTCCTTTGCTTCTTGTAAGTTTCTCGGTCAAAAACCAAATACAATAAATGTGCATTGCCTGCCTTTCTTCTTTTACACAAATTACAAGTATGCGAATGTAATGATTCATTTCTGTTTTATTTAGAATGCACTGAATGAACACTTATCTCCATATGAGGCAAGCTTGGACATGCCAGCAGGACTGGATATCAAAAGCATTGCAGAAGGCTTCGACAAGAATATAAATGTATATCTCATGTTTAAGTCATCTAATTTAATTTTTAGTAAAAGCAAGGTGAAAAAGGTATGATGTTGGCTTTAAAACATTTTGAATACTTAATATTTTCTTTTTTTTTTTTGTAGCTGACTGTTCTGAAGGATAAACAAAATGAACATCTTCAAAATGTAATGAAAAGGCTGGACACATTTGCCAAGGTAGCATATTGTACAAAAATATTATTGTATTATTCTGCAAGATAAATTTATTACTGATTTCCAACAGGTGGTCTATGGCCGGGCAGTGCCTGCCTCTAGAAAGCTGTGATTTAGTTTTCGTTTTGTTAAAACTCAAAGACAACTCATTTTATAGCTTGATTTATACAATTCATATCAAATGAATGTTATTTGTGCTAGGCATGTATAAATCGCAATGTACGGCTGGTTATTGATGCAGAGCAGACATATCTCCAGGCTTCGATAAATCAACTGGTTTTAGCACTTCAATACAAGTACAACAAGAATGCCCCCTGGGTCTACAATACATATCAATGTTATAGAAAGGTATTAATAGCATTTGTATTTATAGGCATTTTAAAAACTAAAATAAATAATGGATAAATGGGATAACCTTCAGAACAGTTGAATTACATGTACGATGGTGTAGACCCTTCTGCAGAAATGCAGCTGCAGTGAGTGACAAGTGTTGACACACTTTATTGAAGTCTTATTTCATCCCTTCCCTCTTTATTTCCCTTCCCTCTGTTCCCCAATTAATGTTGTAGTCTATTTTTTAGCAAACTTGGAAAGAAGGATGGGGGTATTTTGGTTGACAGTTTAAGTCAATGTGCCAACTACTCTTGAAACATCATTTGTAAATGTAGCCTAAATGTGAGGCCCAAACCAGATGGGTCGTTGGGAGAAAGAAGTTGGTGTGCACCTTTTTTCCTTTCAACAAACTCACTTTTCTCCCAAACTATTCAAAATTTCCATTTTGCACAATCTATTCTAGGACACACATGACAGACTTAAAGCAAATTTAGAATTGATGGAAAAGCTGGGTTTCCACTTTGGTGCCAAGATTGTGCGTGGAGCTTACATGACACAAGAAAGGAATCATGCAGCCGACATGGGTTATGATGACCCCATACATGACACTTATGAACATACTTGTAAAATGTATGATCAAGTGGTTGACACTGTACTAAAGAAAGTTAGTTACACTCCAGCAGAAGTTATGGTGGCCTCACACAATGAAGAATCAGTGAAACTTGTTGTGCAAAGGTAGTAAAGTAAAGTTGGTTTCTCCTTTGAAAATATGGTAAATGTATCATTTTCAAACTTAGAAAAAACTTTGACAAAACGATGCACAACACCACACAACTTATAAAATTACACAGCAGGCTATTAACATGATATCAAAACATTTTATTTTGATCTACTTTGAAGAATCATTTGAAATAATTATGGTCCCAAAACATATAGTCGTCCCTGCAGTTGTTTAAACCATTTTGATATGTAATTATTGTTATTTATATAATTTATTATTAATGGATGGGTCAGACCTAACCTGAAATGGTCATACTGCTTAGTTACTTTTGTTTTTGAAACAGAATGAAGGAGCTTGGAATTACACAAGATGCTGGAAAGGTTTCATTTGGACAGCTTTATGGAATGTGTGATCAGGTCTCTTTCCTGTTAGGTAAGAATTGCATCATTTGGCAGAGTACAATAATGGCCTCCCTCTCTAGCAACTCTACATTGCTTATTTTGTCAATTTGTTGCAGGGCAAAAGGGCTTCAGTGTATACAAGTCAGTCCCGTATGGCCCAGTGGGTGAAGCTCTTGCTTATCTCGGAAGACGTGCAACTGAGAACAGAGATGTCATCAAAAGGACAGAAAAGGAAAGGTCACTCTTGTGGAAAGAGTTAAGGAGAAGAATCACATCTTCTAACCATTGACATTAATATTGTAGCAAGGGAGACTCTGAATTATTATTTTCTAGCCTATAAATCTGTTGAGAAGGTCAACAGACTAAATAATTTTTGCAGTGTAATATTGCTGTCAATACAGTGAATTCTATCTTTATGGACACCTCTGTGAGACAGAACTGGTGCTGGTCAGTGCAGTTTTTCAGTCGATTTACTTTTATCGAAACCCCCTATAAAATGGAAAGTCTCTTTATAGTTTTAAATGATGTTAGTCAATATTGTAAGGGTTCACATAGTAGGTATCCACACCCATTTCAAGAAAATATTCACATTTAAATTTGTCACACAAAAATGGGTATAATAATGTTGCTTAGAGGGCTGTTGGAATTAAGGTTGGTAGCTGACAACCGTAGAATTATGCATTTTATATAATATAGTTAAAAGTATATTTGTATATTGTTTCCCCCAATATTGTTTTCTTTGTCAAAAGGTAGGTAGGTAGGTAAAATACTCAAATAAAGAGAGCCACAACATAACGGTCCAAGAATTTACTTTATGGCTAGTAAACACATGTACATCATTAATCATCCCAAAAGGATTCAGCTCTCCAGGAATAAAATAGTAAATTCCCCTTACTTCAGAACAAAATATTTTAATGCATCTGTACATGTTACAGCCTTACTTACAAAACCATGGACACCAGAAATGTTCATGGAATGTTATTGTGTTACAAAGAAAAAGCCAATCAGGTGTGAGAAAACTTAAACCGCAAAGAGCAACGGCGATTAGTTTGCGGTTTTGAAGTTTGCTCGCGTGTCCTGAACTTTGCTGCGATTGGTCACTACACAATAAACATTCCTGAAATATTTCAGGTGTTCATGGTTTTATGAGCAAGGCTGTAAATGCCATATTGATAATTATTGCTGTCAATAAATTTTTCAACCTTAAGAGTATTTACAATAACTATTTAAATAATAACAAGCATTTGATGTTTTTGGGCAGATACAGTTTCAGCCTATTTGTGTTTCTTTTGTGTTCATGCTATCATGGTCCAAGTTCTTTTATTGTTTGTACATGCCAATGATGGTTGGAGGGCAACTTGCATAACACACAATAGAACTAACAAATATACAGGAAAAGGTCAATTAAAAGCTGCAGCTATTGACAAAAAGGTATTTGTTAATGACCACCTTGAAAAAACTCCTGTTGCAATAATCATGAATTTCTGCACATTGTAAACATTGATAAAAACCAAAATTTCACATTTCTCCAGATTTCATGTTTTGCACTTGAAAAATTGGTGTTTTTCTCTATTAATTCACTGGGAATCGATACATGATAGACAGCAGACACTGAAGATATAATAACGGAAAGAGTGGATTCTCAAACCCGACTTATTTTATAAGATTAGTACAAAATTTACAGTTGTGTTGTAACAAACATTGAATAATATTATTTTTCTATCTCGGACCTAACAAAAACAAATTAAAATAAAAAACAAGGGGCAAAACACAGCTCAAGGGTACAAAATATTTTTACTTAAGCAGAAAGATCTCTCTTTTAATTGATTATGGACACTGGAGGGACACTGCTCAAGATTTAATAAAAATTCAAAAGTTATGAAAAAGTATTTTGGGGTTAGGTGCATGTCAGCACCACAGATGCATGTTTGACTTAAATTTAAATTTTGGTACAAACAGATTTTTAAAACCTACATAATTGTACTTACGAGTTGAATATTACTGATTCTAGTAAACAGACAAATCAACCAATTCACACTATTCTCACTTAGTTTGCTCAGGTTGAAGGTTGCAAACAAAAAAGTAACAAATTTTTGAGCAAGGGAATTGCTTTTATAATTAATAATTGATCTTAATAAGGTTTAATGTTGTTATAATGGAGTTCTTAAGATTGTATATGTATGCTTGGCTTAAAATTAATATTGGTGTACAGGAAAAAAACATACAGGAAGAAAGTTGCAACAAATAACTTTTAAGAAGTACATAATTATACTTAAAAAATGCAATGCACTGATTTTAGAAAACAGGCAGCAAGAATCTACCAATTCACTCTATTCTCCCTTAGTTTGCTCAGGCTGAAGGCTGCAAACAAAAGCAACAAGGTCCTGTTACATTATTTTAATTGTCTTGCAAGTTGCATTTTAATAGGTAATTTATAACAAATCTGCACCTAAAATTCAATAATTTATTATGATTTACCCCCATTTTTCAAGTTGTTAGTACCCCCTTATATTTAAATTACTGTGCTCTCACACTGTATTCGCTTCACGTAATAAATTAATAATGCAGTTGTTTCCAATGACATTTTCCATGTTAAACCTAAAAACAATGCGAGGTAAAACATTGAAGAGGGGCTGAGGAGAAAGCACTGCTGCACTTGTTTTACCTGACTGCCAAGCTTTCTTCTTCAGCAGCATCACTGGACTCTGCATCTGGAACTTCACCTTCCATCACCATCTAATATTGAATAATCCAGATTAAAAGAAGTATTTAAAACAAGGAAAATGTAAAACAAGATTACGGTAAACTTTTGTTTACAAATCTAATTAACCTTTGTGTGGTCTAATCCAGACAGTTGGCATCAAACCAGGGCCTTAATGTTCATTGACATTTTAAGATTGACCTTCAAGAACGTTCACACCATGTCTCTGAGACTAGCAAGCCTCCTTCGCAGATGTTCTTGTGGCTTGTCATGCATTCTTTCCCCAATATTCTGTTAAGTTCCCTTGTGCAAACTCTTCAAGGGACTTGTTGCAGGGCCCAGTTACGACTTGTCCCTCATGTGTGCTAACATTCGTTATCAAAAGGTCAAGTTGTTGAACAATCAAATATTAAATGTAACTTCCTGTGAGATTCAGAAGCTGCAACTTGCAATTCATGTTCCAAAATTATTGCAACCATGTGTTTCTTTGTCCATTCAGGTCAAGTCTGCATAATTATAAGCCTAGTGGCCAATAATGTCTCGCTTACGCCACCAGTTTCCTAATCTGGAAGTGACACTGACTAGGAGCATATCTACTCCCCCTGGATGGTATTCCAGTCTGTTGTCATTCCTAAGCTTTGACAGGTTTACCTGGTAAAGGGAGGCAAAGTACTCTGCCTGACCAGCAACTTCTTCCAGTGTTTTGTTTCTTTCTCTAAGTTCTTCCAACTCCTTGTGCAGCTAAATATGAAAGAATTATAAAAGTTACTAGTATGTGCATATTATGAAACAATTTACAGACTACAATTTGCATTACAGTACCAACTAACCCTCTCATTTTCTTCCAAGGCTTCTTGCAAAGCAAACCTCCTTTCCTCTGCCAGCAGCTCCCAATACCTCTCTGGTGGTGGATCTGTGGACAAAAATGATTAGTTTAGAAACAAACACTCCCCGTGCAACTTAAAATTATACATGAAAAATGAAAGTGAGTACATTTCAACTGCCAGCCCAAGTTTTCTAGATGGATAGTCAATAAAGTGCAGCCAAGTCAACTATCGCTCCACAATACAGACCTATTTTATATATTTTAAGCTAGAAATAAAGAAAAATGTGCCTTTTAAACACCAACCCCCATGCAATCATGTTCTAACAATACAAGAACCAATCAAATTCACAGACATCTAAAAGGTGACTGAGCTTCTTGGCATTTTTGCAGATATTAACCATAGAGCAGACAACAAAAATAATCTGTAAACTGTAAAAGCCACTTGCCTGAAACCATCAAGGCTACTGCATCATCAATCACTTCATTCTGTGATGATTTTGTATTCTGCAAATCAATGTTTGAGAAAATTAGCAAGATTGGGGGAGAGGCAGGGAAATGGGTATAGGTTTATAGAGCACAACACTGCAAAGTCCAGGCAAAATGAGGACAAGAGTTGGTGTGAGTTCAAACTCTGCCTCTTGCCTCATAGGCCATATTACGAATGTCACTTGCCCCTTGCTTGCCCCTTTTGACATCTGTAATACGGCCTATGCCCCCTCATCAACTTTGAATGCGCTCACATTTCTTGTGAGTTGTTGAGCAATTTCTCTTGTTTGGTTCCGAGTCAATGAGAGTTGACAAGAACTGTCATGGCTTCAACCTTTAAATTCTGATCAACAATGCACAATAATTAACTTACCGTTTTGCCTGAGCTCACAGCTGTATCTGAATCTGAGGAATCTGAAAATGCTGTGGAAGAGCTACTGCCTGATGCTGAAGGGATCTTGAGCTTCTGTTGCTTGAGCTTTAATGACGGTGACTTGCTTTTCTTTGGTTTCTTAAAAAAGGTACAAGTTGGCAAATTAGTATCTACCAAAAAGGATTGCATCAGGAAAAGCATGCTACCTTAATACTGTGGAACCTGTCGGACAAGCTGAAATGTTTAAACCTTTTGAATACTCTTGGGCTTAAATCTTATTAGAAAACTGACAACTTTCTCATAATTTCGAATTCGCTACAACGTATTGCCTAGACTTAACTATTGCCCTGCAGTTTCATTTCTTCAAGTAAGTTTCACAAAAAATATATGGTAATGAAGTCAAATATATATCACAAGCAACTCTTTATATACCCAGCTTCCAAAATACAAACTGGCAACTTACCATTTCATGTTGTCTGACCACGCCACGACTTCCAACAAGTGTGCCATCTCCCCTTGCAGTGGGTTGAAGCACTTGAAGAGTCTTTCTCTTCTCCTTTTCACCTGCACTCGGTTTCTGACACAAAAATCAAACCAAATGAACAAAGTGCAGTTTTCAAACACCAGATAAGCCACGCCACGTATTAAATTAAAAGTTACTAAAATTTAACAACACAAGTGTACCGTTTTCCTTGTGGGTGATGCGTACAAGCTCGTCGCAAATGACTTGGGTTTAAGTTTTCCTTCCCCACCACGCGCTGTTCGTGAGGGAGAAAACAGCACAGAAGCAACTTTTGGGTGATTTCTCATCATGCGAACTTCTCCGGGACTAAGAGGACAATTCTCGTCGCAGGTATATTCACTTCTGGGCGTTTCACTGTCGAAGAGAAGTGTTGCACTCGACTGCACTGCAGAATTCTCGTTACCTTCATTATCGGCCATGTTTTTAAACCTCGCGGGAAATTCCAGCGTGCATGCCAACCGAGACACGTGACTTACCATAATTGGAAAATAATGGTACCCAGACCCTACGGTTGCACAGCTGGACCCACACTCATTAGCTGCCACGCTATCAAAAACTAAATTCAAAGAAATTCAACTGCAGAAGCTTAGAATTTCAGAGAGTGTAGATGATAAATAAATAAAAATGTTCTCCAGGTCTCAGGCCTGTACGGTGGCCCGTTCGCGAGGTATTTGCCTAAACGTTCCACGCAAATTTACAAAGCTTAGTATGGTGACGCCATATTTGTGTCCTTCCGAGGAACACAAATATGGCCGCCGTGATGCACGCGAAACCATCTGGAATTCAATTGTGCTATAATAGCGACTACTTTTGGCTCATGAGCTATTATATTTACATATAAACACCACTTATTATATCTGAAATGTTCAAACATCTGAAAATCGAAAGGATGGCCTTTTCCTGAACAAAACAGTTTTGTCACGGCTCTCAGCTCGATGTCACATACGGCCGAGAACTCAAATATTCAAGATGCTCTTTTTTCAAAACGAAGGCTACTATCGAGCTGAAAATTTGCGAGGAGATATATTTTTAGTTAGCCGTACACCTAGTGGCAACGAAAATTTAGCAGGCCAAGCGAATTTTGATTTAAGAATTTTATGACGTCACATGAAAACCAAGAATTCTTCTGCATTTCACAACCAGCCCGAGTTTTCTATGAGTGAAGTCATTAAAAATCTTGCACTCAAAGAGCAACGCGCGTGCGATCGTTTTCTATTGGCGAATAGAAAACAGAGGGAGAACCAATCAGATTCACGGATTTCCAACAGAACACAGCTGAGTTTCTACTGAAAGAAAATAACAAAGATGGCCTCCGTATTGTCCTATCCGCATCCAGGGCCATCCAGGGTCATTCAGGGCTTGCCCCAGGCTCACCGTCTCCTTTTGAAGAACGAAAAGATTTATGGGATACTCGGCTGCTGTCTCGTATGAGGGTGACGCCTACTTTATCGTAATTATATATCATCATACACTGAGTTACTTGTTGAGGCTATCCAAGTCACAGGCAGCCCAAGCTCACGTTATGATCAGGATCACAAAATATAAGAGTTTGTATGGGAATATTTTACAACACCTTTTAGCAAACCGAAATACTACCAAATCTTAAATAAAATTGCCTTACCTTACTTTCACTGTGTTTTTCTTCTTGTCTGAACGCTTATTTTGCCAATTCTTGGCCATTTAGGCGAGTTATCGATTTCTGGGTTCCCCACTACAAAGAAAAGAACAAGGCTGCACACTCCAGTTCGGAACGCCCGACGAGCCAAGCGAAAAATCCCAGCTTAAAGTGGTCAAACGGCCTCAAATCCATCGCGAATTCCAAGAAGAGATGTCCTAGTTTCATTTTAACTCAACAACAACTCAGTCCAGGCTCTGTCATCGATGCCAAGCGGCCGTTTGCTTTCAAAAATCCAAGGTAAAAAGATCTCCATTGTGCCTGTACACGCTCGTCACGACACACGACCGTTAAAAATACTCCTTGGTAACCCCGCCTCGTAACAAACTATACCTAACGGGGGTGCCGCACCGTCAATTGCTCTCAACAAGTTTTGTTTGCACTCACAGCCATGAGATACAATGGTATATTCCAGGTTTGTTGATGAGGGCATTTCCTCGAGCCGGACCTCCGTGGAAGCACGCTCATTTCTGAAGTACCATGACTCGAACCGAATAACTGACAGCTTTTCTTTCTCGCAGATGATGTTCCATCCATTTTTTACTTTAAGCTGATCAGCGTTTGCAATAAATTTCCTCCATGTTTCTTGCTGTGCTTCTATACTTCCTTTTCTCGTGAGGTTCTGGTAAAAAGATTTCCGTTGCTGACGCGGTCCACGCCGAACTAACTTCACCTTTTCTCCCCAAATCACGTTAATTAATTGGCCGAGCATATTAGGATTTAACATGCAAGGAAAGTTTTCCTTGTCTTCGGCTGCATGGAATAGCATCTGGCTGGCATCCGAAAGTTTTTCAGTTGCATTTTCGTAGTTGCATAGAATCCTGACAAATAATATTTAACAGTGAGAGAAGGGAAATGGCCTCATATAAAAATTATATCAGGTAACTCCTTACCATGATTTCCATTTCAGAAACGAAACAAATCCAGTGTTTTCCTTGCGGCCGTCTTCACGAGGGCGCTTTTTGTTTTGCAGCATTTTTTTGGCATGCATAAAAGCGAAAAACTGGACGTTCGTTTGAAATTTGTAAGCAATTTCGGTGATGCATTTCATTGGGCGGTTTAGAC